>LQNK01000129.1:848562-865394 GCA_001586405.1 Phoebis sennae
GAAACTGTGGCACAGCTAGTATACATATTTAAGTACTTAAGAATTTCATTACTTGAACATATTGAACAAATAGACGTTAATAACGTTATAAACGATAATTTGGTTTTAGATGCGTGTAAAATTATTTTGATACTTGTAAACTTACATATGTCCTTGCTAGCGTTTACTAATCCACTGTATCCGCCTTAAAAGTGATTACAATAAAATATTCAATTATTCAACCAATTAAAGATACCTTTACACAAAAAAATCACAACAAAAAAGCCTGTAGGTAGTAAAAAACCGAATCCTAATTCTTATTCGTAGAAAAAAAATCGATAAAGGAGTGTTAATTGATTTAAACGAATGTTAAGAATTTATTAATGACCATCAATTATGCTATAAATTCCAAATATTTTGTTTTTGTAGCAATAACTAGGGGCATCCATCACTATTTATTAGTGCCTTGAATAAAAAGTAAATGGAACATCACTATGAAACCCTACCGATTTGACCAATTTGTCGATTAATTAATCTCCCGTGCGTAACTACAGATTGTCAATTGTACGGATCACGCGTGTCCAAGCTTTCGCATTATTTTCTGAGTTATAGAAATGCTGCGACGTAATTCGGACAATGATTTATAGAGCGGGGGTGGGCCACCCTCGCTAGGGGCACAAGCCACCACAATATCACAAACAACATTGATTTCTGGAAATGGGAGACAAGTTTTTGAGCCACATTTCAACAACTTTTATTCCGTCAATATTGATTTCTTTGCATTCACTTTTAGTGTAGTATAAAAATAAAATATAACCATAATTGCAATGATTCAGAATTAATATAAAAATTTACCGTTCCGGTCACCTATATTGGCATTAAGCCTTATTTGAATGTATAAGGTGCTGTTACAATAACTTCATACTTCGGCGCTATGAATAAAAATTCAATACGCGGGCCCAACTTTCGAGTAAATAAAGCCAACCGTTATTTCTTTATGGTGTACACTAAATTCTTTTGAGGCAAAGTAAGCGTGATAATTAATGGGTATCCTGATTAGGTTTTTCGTATTAAATGTGGGTCATACGTCAGATCCTAAAGATATGTTGTCTGTTTGATTGAGTGTAAAACTTTTTGCTGGTTGTCTACATGTCTGGTTTCATGTGTGTTTTCTGTACCATACTGACAGCACCTGTCATTGCTATAATTGAATTAAACACCGACAAAACAAAAACGAAGATGTACCAATTAACTGCTTAACATTCGCAAATATTAAACTTAACCGTTTCATACATTACTTTATAAGTAGGTCAAAATTCCAAATTCGAACTATTTATGTTAACATAGATCGGTACATGATATCTTGATTAATAAATAAATTGCCCTGAATGTTTGTTTGAATTAAACAAAAAGAAACTAGTATAGCTATACGAAACATATAACATGCATTTTGGAACAAACAACAATATCAACAAATATACAAAACGTGAATCCAAAATGTCTGTACTGAATCCATATTCAATTACACGTCAAATACTTATAGGATCTGTTCGGAAGTCGGAAGTATCCCAGTTGGAACCCCAGGCGTTACCCGAGGAATTCCTATTCGCACTTGAAAGGTTTTTATAAGTTTAATGGGATGGTTATGTAAGTACCTACATGTACTAGTAAAAAAGGGTGCACCTTTAATTTTGTTATGTGCTTGTATAAATAAATGTATCTTTAGAGAAACTTATAACATTAAGCTGTGGCAGCAGTGAGATAAAATAAGACAGAAAAGAGAACACAAATGTTAAAAAATACATCGGTTTTAAATAATCCTCGTATTGATAAATAATTAAGTAATATCTAATATCTAATTTACAAGTATTTACTTAAAAGTTAGTCGGAATATTATGCGCTATAATATTTTATACTATGCGCTTGTTCGGAGGGTCTTGACTCTTGACGCGGTAAAGCCGACGTCGTGAAGTCGACTATAACGCTAAAGCAACCCACATAATGGGGCCAATCAAACCAACAATTAAATCTTATAATAACTGTTAATAATACAGTACACTTTACCTGAAGCAAATTACACCTAAAGGCTGCACTTATATGGATCGATAGGGCAAACAGGGTCGTAGGCACAGCGACCTAGCCATTGACGGAACACATACAACGGTACTGCTATGGTCAACCCATTCACAGAGCCTGTTTGATATAAACTATTAAGTATTAAGTCTTAGCATGCAGTTAGATGCAATGTACACTTTCTTAGAAGCTTAGATCCGTATGTCGGCAAAAAGTTGAACCACATGCAGGGAGGAAAATATGACTCTATTTTGTTCAGTATGCCCTGTTTTTGTAAAGAATGTAGACGGCGTAAATTATTGTAAACATTGTGAAGTCAATTACACATATGAGTGTGTGGTATGTAGTTAAACATAATAATAACATAACATACTTCATAAGCATTTATTTGTGTATACTATTACCGCATTATATGAATATAGCTTTTAATAAACAGCTGTAATAATTGTATTATTGTGTTAAATCGTATTCAAACTAATATTATGAATGCGGAAGTAACTCTGTCTGGATATCCGTCTTCTTATCGCCCTTACCACTGGACCGATTTGGTTGAAATTTTAAACCAATATAGTTTAAAATCTAATAAAGGACATAGGATACTTTTTTTATCCCGGAAATCCCACGGGAACGAAAAATATATGAAACCGCGGGGCATAGCTTGCATTAAAATACACAAATGTTTTATTTTATTTAACATAAAACAAATTAAAATGTGAACGTCCGATTCATATTCTCATTTCGCTCGCTTTATTTTTCTACAAAAAATATACTGCATTAAATGCATAATAGATGAATAACGAAGTAGTTTTTAAAATATGCATTTGTGTATAATTGTATAGCCGAATCACTTTTCTACAGTCTTCTGAATATTAATCAAAAGCTCTACTTTTTACAACATAAAATCTTGATCCAAACCAATGATTCGGTTCACGCAAAAACTCAAGTAAAACAATTGTAGGTAACAAAATCAGGTGAAATAACAGTGTAGTTAATTTGAACTCTTAAAACGATGCGTTAACACTTCCCATTGTGTTTTAATGAAAATCGCTTACAGTCGAATAAATAGTTTTTTTCTTCCTAAATCAGTCAATCGATGTTCTTTGTATTCTATAAGATGAATAACAGAGATCATATCTGAAATAAGATGGTGTCTACTGCTTTGTGGGTTAAAATTAATTTACACTTCTATTTTTTAGGTTTAAATACTTCACAATAGCAAGAATGATCGGACATAATATTTTAAATATTTAGGGTTTCGAAGATTCGCATTTAAACTTAGAATTATATAATTAAAAAATCAAAGTTACGTCAACTCGACTTTCATTCTATTGGACATTGAATGGGGGATAATATACTGTAGAATATTTTTATATTGTCAGTCAATTAATTAAAATTAAAACGATAAAAATTATTATTTTTTTATCGCGTTTTGTGTCAAGTGAGTCTAGAATATATCGATAAAATACCAATTTTTTAACATAAAAGAAGATCTCGAACTAAAAAAACATTCTTTGTACGCATTTTTTATTACAATTAGATTGTTAATTTTGATTGTTGTTATTATCATGCAAAAAACTTTAGCTAGTGCAATGATTCCGTTTTATTGGCTGTATCAGCCTTATTGAAAGAGTCACGATTGTTAACAATAGCGTGCTATCAAACAACCTTTCAAACTAAACACAAGAAAATACTAACCTTTCAAGCTATCAAAATAAGTTCAGGATGCCTAAACAATTGACTATTTTGATCTAACCGTGCGATATAGCCTTAATCTGTCAAATTTATAATTACCAATTTACCTTTCTCTTGTAATGGCTAGCTCTACTTTTAAGAGATAAAATGGATGTTCAATGGATATTCGATAGTTAACTTTGATCTCATTTCATCTACATATTTGTAAAACTGACGACTGCTTCATTTAAAGACAAATATACATTACTTGTAAAACATTGAAAGCAAGTAATTTTGGTACCTACGAATACCTGACACGTTAATTAGATGAGGTAATACGTAACAGTATGCATGACATCTGTATGTAAAAACTGAAATGGCTTAAGGCTGTTACAAAACGCCGTAAATTCGTGTGTGGGCCCATCTCTTTGTGCTCAGTTAATGGAAAAATAGTATAGCTATCTCTTGTACCTAGGCAGTGGTACTTGTTTTGTAGACAAGTAAAAACACTGGCAAACGTTTTAGGAAACAACCGCGAAAAGCTTTTGTTAATTTTAATCACTTTCACATTACAATTTCATGTAAACCAATGTCTGCCTGTAATAAATAGTGTTTTGCGTAATATTATTATAATAACAAAATTATAATAATTCCTTTTATCTTACTTATACATACTTAATAATTGAAACTTAGAACTTGAAGCTCTATGTTATAGTCAATCACCAAAAGGCTGTAAATTGAAAATTTGACGTATAGATCAGAACAAAATATCATATATTTTAATACGATCTTGGATCATGCAGTCGTAGTCGTGGGCTGAGGCTATGTAAGCTAATAGAATCTGTATCGATACGTACTCTAGAAATTATGAATCCATATCTAATCGCAACTAGAGGCAATAAGCTATTAGCTCAGTTATAAAAAGAAACTTAATCATTATATCGGAGAAAACGCAATACATCAAAGTGTCGTAAACTTTAGATCCGTCTAATGCAGGTTTCATGGCATCGTCAAGGAGCATAGCAATAAAAACAGTGCGCATGTAATTGAGCACCCTTCGTCGTACATTCCCTGATTGCACGGCCTGAGACGATTCCCACGAACGCCGGATAAATTTTAAAGTGAGGCTCTAGTAACACGTTGCGTTGCGTCACGTCGTCGCAACGGATCTACGCATTGTATATCACATGTGCGTTGTGTCGCAAAATGTAGAAACGAAATTATCGTCCTTTTTGACGCAATTAATGACGCAACCCATTAAAGGCCTATCATAGAAAATGTATGTAAAACTACTCAGCGTTGACGCGACGACGATGTAAAGCGACCCAGCGCAACGCAACGTGCTTATGGAGCCTCAATATGAGGAGATTCATTCTTATGTACTCCGATACATAAACATACCAAAATCCTAGCAACAAAAGGATGGCAGGGAACCATCTAATCTACGATTAATTAAATTACAGGTACATTCAAAATTACTGACCGTGTAAATATTGAATTATCGTAATAAATTTAATTATGTTACTGGGGATGACCTAATAGGATTGTTGCCTAGGAACCGTGAATAATTTATGTATAACGTATATTAAACAAAATCCGACAAGGCTTTTCGCAATCTTCTTTTCTCTGCTGCTTACATCTAGTTTCTGTTTAATTCTTAAAGCCTACTTACAAAATTAGTATTTGAAATTTTACGGTTGGCATGTATGCATTGTAAGGAGCGTCATTTAATGTATTACATTTTTATGTATTAAATAAACACAAATTAAAATAGTAAAAGTTTAAGCTTTTGGTTATTTTGAAATTGTATTTAAGAAAATATTCTATCTTCATGAAGCTTAGCGTGTTTTATTAATTTTCTTAATAATCTAAGCGCATTATGAAAAGCTATGTGAAGCAGAGCCAGTAATTGGGTGCACCGGAGCGCTGCAAGTAATTGATATGACGAGCTAGCGGTTTTCCTTCGCCGTATGCACCAAGCACGCCCTTCGTATGAGTCGATCTGATTGCACGATTCAATTGAAGATGTTGAGAACAGCAAGACTTATAAGTCGATAAATGCGATATTTATGAGTATTCGGTTACAATGCGTGCGTGGGGTGTTTTATTTTATAGTTTGTAAGGCATGGTATGTTTATGTAATGGCAATTGTTAAATATGTTGAGGTTTTGAAATATTTGTTTATTCAGTTGTCAGGTTATGGAGCTCTGTATAAGTTTTATTCATCATGTTATATATTTTAGAAATACAAAGTAAATATTTTAAAACTAAATTTGAATAGGTTATAGGTGTAACCTATCTAAGTTTATATTTATTAATAAAAAAATACATTATTATCAATTATCATTATATGAAAACTTTAATGGAATAGTTTAAAATGTACATATATATTCTTATTTTTTAAAATTGGTAGAATACCAACACTAATTAAATAATTTTGAGTAGGTACGTAACGAAATAAGAAAGAAAATATAATTTTATGTAATAAAAACAAAAAATAATTAATTGTACAATTATCATGGCTTTTAATTCTTACCGTGAAAATATAAAGAACAGCCAACCACCGCAACCAAATTAATATCATTGCCTTCATTGTTTACAATCGTCTCACAATTGTTGAAATATTATTTCGCGTCGCGATCTCGAGTGTGCGTTCCCGCCAAATACTTAAAGCTGGCAACACACAACTTAGTAGTGACGCTTAGCTCGCCAAACTGAAGGAGTAAGTCGACAGTCGTAAGCGTGAGAGCTTCGCGAACCGTCTCTGAATGGCCCACTCCACACGCAGGGAGAACGGCGGGAGGGACAACTCGTGGGGTAAAGCGTCAACTGCCTCCGGTAATTCACTAAGAAAAGTTATTTGACGATTGCCTTAAAGGGATTGGAGAAATCAAAGCAAATGATATCACTCTTCGATATTTGATGGGCCAAGTAGTATGGCCAACACTTAATCTTGCCTTAAATGGTGGAAATAATTAGCAAAAAACTTTTTCTACAAAGTTTTTGTATGTAAATAATGTTTTAAAGATCCTTTCAAGAAATTGTAATCTTATGAATATTTCTGATAAAATTTCACATCTGAATATATGAAGTATGACTGTAACTACATTTAAGGAATATTAAAACAATTATGATGAAATGACATAAAAATGAAATAAAAAAAATCTTGATTTTTTAAGTAGAATTAGGGAAAAATTATTTTGCTAGAAAATTGTATACTTTACACTAAACTTTCCAGCATAGAGTTTGTGCATTTAACATTATTATTCCTATTTCATAAAAATTAAAACAAACTGGTCAAATGAATGTCGGTCCCTCCACAATATAAGGGTCCCGCACTATTGAATTATAACAATTTTTTGTACCTATTACAAATCTAGAATTAATTATTTGTATAGAATGTGCATTTTTTTAATGCACTTGGTCGCTTATTTGAAACCCAGAAAGCCTACGTACTCGTGCTATTTTTTGACTAATTTTGTTAATCAGTAAGTACTTCTTGTCAAAAATAATGGTACCTAAATTTCACAATTTTGTTCGATTTTTTGAACATAATTATTTCAACCTGCTGAGAAATACTCGACTCTTAACAAAAATTGTACTTATTTTAAGGCTTATCACTTAGTAACCAGATTAAAAAGTCTAGAAATCATAATCATTCCGACATTATTGTAATTTTGGAGATCAACAGAAGGCTATTATCATTAAAAAGTACCGTGCAAGCAACCCCTTAAAAAGGCTCGACTACGTACCTACGCGCATTGATGATATTTTTTGATGGATCAATTTGAACCCTCATATCTTTTTTATTTGTTAACCAATTTGAATGAAACAAACACTAAAACCACTGAGGGGCTTGCCGTAATACATAATCGAAAAAAAAAACGCATTTAAATCGTTTAAGCCGGTTCGACGTTCAGTCCCGCCCAACAGCCCCAAACAGACAAAAATTTAATATACCTACCAATTATCTCTTATCATTTAAGATACCAAATAAAAAAGTGTATAGTAAAAATAACAAGTAACCGCGGAAGTATAGGGAGTAAACGAGGAAAATGGGAACTATTCTGACTCTTGGTAATATATTACATAAATGGTAACAGACTAATTACAATCAACTTATACTAACGGTAAAAAATTAAAAAAAAGCAAATAGAGGTAAAAAATATATTTTTTCGAGCGATTGTATGTTTGTATGTAAATATGAAATACTTTGTCCAACGATAACTAATTAATATAGTCAAATAAAATTTTCAGGCATCTCTAGATGCAGCAATTGCGTTTTAGTATTTTTTTTATTGAAAGAGGTAACGTTCAATAGTATCGTTCGAAATATTTGCGTTGGGTACCTTGCAAACAGACTGACTGATTAATAAGCGAAACTTTTAATGATTTTAACTATAAAAAATTAATAATACATACAAGTTAGAAGGTCCCTCGAATATGGGTGCGTAATAATCTGGAATCTTATCGTGTTGTAAATGGTAAGATTAATTGTATATGACTAAAATAAAACCTCTTATCGCTAAGAAATCACAATACAATAACTAGACACGTTACACTTTTGAAGACGCACCGGAGTCGTTACATACAAAAATCGGAATAAGTATACGTGTTGCTACTAAAATAGTACACAAACCTAAAAGAAGCTATAAATATAACTATTTGAACCCATTTAACTAGCCCTTAATACTAATCTTATAAATCAAGACCTTTCATTTGATACCACACTTGGGTATATATTTTGTTTTAACACATTAACCGCCAAAATCGAACTAAAGAAGTTATCAAAACGAAACATTTTACTTTATTATTGGTTAGACATAAAATAAACAATAAATCAACAAAAAAATCGAAAACTACAATTTGAGTCACTTTTAAGGGGGTGTACTCAATTGGGTACAGTGGCGTATTATATATGAAAAATTTCTATACAACTTCTTTCTACAGACAATGTGAAAATGTCTAAAAAATGCATTTTTACATTGAAAACATACTTTTGAATGGCATACAATATATCGTAATGGTTTTTAATCTTCTGGGGATAATGTCCTACATCATCGTCAGACAATCCTGGCACCAAAGAAGAAGAAGATGCTCAACCTTCTTTTTCTTATGTTAAGTTTCCTGGCGTAAATAAAACCTTACATTGAAACGTTGAAACGTCAGCTATCACTGCAACTCACTACATGCAGATGCCAGGCATTAGCAAGAGCCATGTTATGCATATAGGTAACAAAACCCACCACCACTTCTTTCCGCGAATCGCAAAGTGATACTGATCGATCAAACTCAGCCGCACTGCCCATAATTGTATTGAATGCTTGAAATAGTTTTGGTATGATGACATCAACTTGTTCACGTCGCACAGGGCACCATCGCTTTACAGTTCCTAAAGGTCCATTCATAATTTGTCACCATAATTCATAATTTGTGCATATGCTGTTATCTTTCCAGCGCACTAACAAAGCTTCATTTCGCTTATGACACCTATAATCATATGATGCACGATCTTCTTCTTTCATCAGCTTGTACTTTTTAACGGACAATTCTGTGTCCTATTTTCCCTTATTGATCCAGTAGCACGATATCCTTCGTTTTTGAGATCCACCGAGAGATTATATTTAGTGAAAAAGTCGTCAAAAAATACCTGATGGCATATTGGATCTGTTCCTAATATGTATTTGAAGCAATGTTTTGACTACTCTAGATTAGGACAAAATTACTTCAGCTTTTCCACAGTAAAAATCCCGTATAATATTCCCGTAAAATCGATGTATAGCAGTATCCCGTGAAACTTGCTGCTATCCAATTTTTATGGCCAAAATGCACTGGCCTTTCTCGGATAATTGTTTAGCAGGATGATGACTAAAATATTCCACCATTATGATTCATCAATTGAAATATTATTGTGCATCACCCCCCAATGTTGAAATTTAATCATAAGAATATTAGTTTATGACCGTTACTTTGAACATCTTGTCTCTGGTACTACTTACAAACCTTAACAAAAGACGAATAATCGTTATATAGATTCGGCCGCTGTACACAATTAGGTACAGATCAATTCGATGCTCAATCACAATGTAAATATATGAAACAAAATAGTTATTTAGTATGTTATTTGAAAATAAGTCTTTGCACTATAAAAAAAATGTATAAAATATAACATTTTCTTTACGCCAACCTTAAAAAATAATTTTATTGAGTACCTACCTCTATGTTCATTTATAGTACGATGTTTAAGTCATCATAGATACAGATTTCAAAAATGTATCGACATAAACTGTAATTATTTTGAAGCACTGTTCCAATTGCTACTACAACAAGCAGTAAAAGCAGCAATAATTAAACAAAAATGACAACTATCTTCAATTCTTTCACTGTACCCAATCAGGTACAGAGGCGCCATATGGGTTCCTCCCTGCCTCCTTTCCTATCTAGCATCGTATTTCCCCTATCGATTTATATCATCTACGAACTCAAATATTTCTTTCGCTAAGCTGAAATTTACATTAAATCGGGATGTTATGACTTAGAATCGACTTCCTCAAACAGAAAATAAGTTTTGTTTTATTTTTGAAATCTATTCAAACCCGATGCCTATATCTTTTTATATTTTAACAAGATTTTTCACCCATTCAAGATTTTGTAAGAATGGTCGACATTTAAATCTGCCTCATTTAACATTAATATTTTGTATTTACTTCAGCAACTATGTCAAAGCATTCATTCACTTGATTTGCTAAAAAAATTATTCAGGCGTTTTATTATGAAGTGTATAGTTTACTGCCTAAAGTATATATTACTTTTTTTTAATTACTTACGAAATAAAATCATATTAGAGAATAAAATAAAATAAAAATAAGGCATAAGGCAACAAACAAGTGATAGGACTAATCTTATTTGTATAATTGACTGAATATGAAGGTGTTCAGAGTTCAATCGAATTATAAAAATTACTATAGAAATAATATTCCTAAGTGAAGATCTCAAAGCAACGAATAACAATTCTGAAAAGATATCTTATTATTGCATAACTGTAACTCGCCTTTAAAATATAATTCATAGCCCAGAATATAATCTAAGTGTTCAACCTAAAATATTAATTTTCATGTGCATGCGAGAAAATAAATTGAATTTATCTGTTCCTAAGGTAGATTGGTAGGCTAATAAGATTCTTATACCATTCTTAAAGATTATTCAAGTCGTAGTCGCTTATTATGATATTTATAGCAAATAAACAACAAAAAAAAATCAATACATAACTTTAGTTAGTAATTAAGAATGTCATTTTATCACATAAATAAAAAAGGCATTGAGTAAACCTTTACTGACTTTACTATAGAATATAGAAGTAGTAATAGTTTTGATTGCAGCACATGATCATGATTGTCCTCTATTGAATATTGTTGCTAGATTTGCATAAAAACATTGGTTAAGTAGATACTAGTTATATGAATACTTAGAGCAGTGAGCAGACTATGATAATAGATTCGTATTATTTGTTAGAGTAACGATTGTGAATACAATTACCAGATTAGCATTCGCATGTATAATAAGGTAATTAAATGACCAATAAATGTTTGATATGCCAATAAAGTACACTGACACCAAGAAAATAGCACTCATGCCTATTGGTATTAATTCGACTATACACTATTTCATTTGCATAAATGAAAATTCGAAGTGGGTGTGTCCATCGAACAAAAATAAAGTTTGTTATCGAGCAATGATTATCAGCATTATCATATAGCAGAAAATGTGTATTTAGAGGCGTGCAATATCTTTTATATTTTCCGTTCCATGGAAATGGCGACTAGAAAGTTGTTAAGCTTTTAACTGCCTGGATTATAATGCCGATTATCTGGGCAGAAGAAACAGTACTATTCGAGGATTTTATCTGTCGTCTTCATAATTTTACCTGTTCCGATTGAAAATTGTTTTTGGCAACTGAATATTCTTTCCTATTTTTATCAATATACGTTATACATATATCAATTAACAAAAATAGTAATTAAATTTAAGGTAAATTTAGGTTTTCAAATTACTTGAAAGGATAAACTGTTTAGTTTTATATTATTTAAAAGTGTTATACCTTAGCTATAGCTTCGAAAATAAAGATTAATGATTATTATAGGTTTTGGGATAAACTGATGGCATTTTGGCGAACCCTTAGAAATCTTTCCGAATTTATTCAATACAGGGTCTTGCTTTGGTCGTGTTTTACAATAACTCGTAATTGAAAAGTTCAAAGTTTTAATACATAATTATAGATTTCGACCTTCATTATTATGTAAATAATTTATATTCTATACAAAACAACTAATATCAAGCAAGTACATTTGGTAGGTATTTACCTACTTCAAGTACGATTGCCATTAGTATTTATATACAGTATTATGATAATTTTAAGACAAATAATACTTCAAATGAACTCTGCGACAGCAAATTACGTATAGTTTAATGAACGTGTTTATAATTATTACGTAATTATGCAATAATATCTTGATAATATTTTATACCCCACCGATTGTCTTCTGACCTGGCCTTGCTATCAATTACGTGCCACAATAGCCATGTTTATCAATACATTGATAATGTTTCTATCATCGCTTATCATTGTTTTCCAACTCCTTTACTCAGGATAAGAAAACTATTCATTCACGACATAAATATACATTTATTTGTGACATAAATTGTTAACAATAAATAAATGCGATTAAAACAAAATACCTTGAAATCCCATTAATTTGAGTACATATTGTTCAATACATTATAAAATTATATATTAAAAATTTATATTAAATATTACTTTTGTATAGTCACTTTCCAAGTCTCTTCGATAAATTTTCGGCCAACTTATCCATGAACTCAAATGTTTCATAATAATCTGATCTCTTCACATTGTTCATGCCCTTAATACAAATTGCAAGATCCTTTGTCATAACACCAGATTCGATGGTATCAATGCAGACACTTTCAAGTGTTTCGGCGAAGTTCTTCAATTCGTCGTTGTTATCCAACTTCGCACGGTGCAAAAGACCTCTTGTCCATGCGAAAATAGAGGCAATTGGATTGGTCGATGTCTCTTTTCCTTGTTGGTAGAAACGGTAATGTCTTGTTACTGTTCCGTGGGCAGCCTCAGCTTCCACTGTCTTACCATCGGGACAAATGAGCACAGACGTCATCAAACCAAGGGAACCATAACCTTGGGCGACCGAATCAGATTGCACATCCCCGTCGTAATTTTTGCAAGCCCAAACAAATCCACCCTCTGACTTCATAGCGTAAGCAACCATGTCGTCAATCAACCTATGCTCATACCAAATGCCTGCAGCTTCGAATTTAGATTTGTATTCCTTCTCATAAATTTCCTGGAAGATATCCTTGAAACGACCATCGTACTTTTTAAGAATGGTATTCTTGGTACTTAAATATAGGGGGTATTTCCTGTCAAGAGCATATTTGAAAGATGAGTGAGCAAAGTCTACAATAGACTCGTCAGTGTTGAACATACCAAGAGCGACACCAGCACCTTTAAAGTCATTAACGACATGTTTAATTGGCTCTCCGGAAGGAGGTGTGAATATAAGTTCCAGTTTTCCTGCTCCAGGGACCACAAAGTCAGTAGCTTTGTATTGGTCAGCGTGCGCATGACGCCCGATAATAATAGGCTTTTCCCAACCAGTTACAAGACGAGGGATGTTCTTGCAAATAATAGCTTCTCTGAACACAGTTCCGCCAAGAATGTTACGAATCGTACCATTGGGGCTTTTCCACATTTTCTTTAAATTAAATTCCTCCACTCTTTTCTCGTCTGGAGTAATGGTGGCGCACTTAATACCAACATTGTATTTCTTGATAGCATTAGCACAATCAATTGTAACTTGGTCTTCAGTCTTATCACGATATTCCATACCTAAATCATAGGTGTGTAACTCAATATCCAAGAATGGTAAAATAAGTTTATTCTTAATAAGATCCCAAATAATTCTTGTCATTTCATCTCCAAGGACATCAACAACTGGACCAGCCTTTATTTTCGACATGTTTGGTCTGGAATGTTTGAAATAAAAAGTTAATAAAAAAATATTATTTAAACCAAAAGATAATATTATATTAAAGGATATTGTTAACGGAGAGATTTGTATTTCCATAACAACATTAATCAACATACTAATACAACTAAAGCATTTAATCCTTACGTCAGTAAAGATTTATATCAATAAAGAATGTGGAAAAATAAAAATAAAATCCGTTTATTTCACACATCAAAAAAATCCATATTCTTTTCATTATAAATTAATATTTAATTTTTGAAAGTAACTCTGTCTGTCTATCTCTTCTACACTCCTAGACCACTTAACCAAGTATGATAAAATTTAGTACCAATAAAGTTTGAAACCTGAGAAAGACACTTTTCGGAAATAACCTAGTTTAAGTATAGTATAAAGTTAAGTGTTCAACATTTTAAAATTATAAGAAAAAATGCACAATCATTGTGGTCATGGATTTTGAATGGTTTGGAAATATTCAAAACTATTTCTAACAAATTAAATTAAAATACATGGAATTTCGAATATTATGCTTAACCAAATATTATCATGCAACCTTGACTTCATTATCATTTCTTTTTCACATAAAATATTTATCACTGAATTATCTTTGAACAGGTTCTTATTATATTAACAACTAGCTAAGTATGTGTCGTAACACACAGTGTATGGTTCCGTAGTTTTGCTTTATAATTTTTTTTTAACATTTTTTAAAGGTTTCAACATATATTTTAGATTTTTATTTTTTTTTTTAATTTTCTCTTTTACCAATATATTTCATCTATGAATTTTCAGATTGTTAATATTCCACAAATTTCAATTAAAAAAACAATTTGACTTGGACAGTACTAATTGGTAAACTTTATTTAAAAAATATTCCCATTACCTTATACAATGCCATATTTTTAATCTCAATTTTTTTTTAAACAAAACACCTGAGCTAAGTCACAGATATTGGAAATTGTGAAACAATAAATTTTTCTTGTCAACTACAGACCCCTTAACATGTTTATAATTTACATATTAATATGCCAATAAGTTAAAGACCCATAAAGTCTGAGGAAAAATATTGAATAATGTCTAAAAATAGGTTTTCTTTTTATAAAGCAGGTGTTGAAAAGTAAAATATTATTTGTATATCATATTTCTTAATTTCATGTTAGGTTTTAAAATATTCAATCAAATTTTATTAAACGCATATGTTACTATATAAAAACTCTAGTTAGTTTTATAGTATTTCATATTACACTTGTATCAATATTTGAAATTGTTATGATAACAACTTTTTATCTTAATGTGATCATGATAATGGTATTTGTTATTTATCTGAATAGTAAATTTAACTCTGATGTGAACAAGAGCACTATGCAGCCTTATCACTATGCAGGTTTATTAAGAGAATAATAATAATAATTTTATTCTGATATATTCTAAATGCTAAAAGCCTACTAAGATACTATAATTGATTAAGAAGATATTAATTTGATTTACGTTTATGTCAATAAATTCAAAACCATTAAATAGAAACCTTGAAAGTTGGACCAAAACTAGTTTACAAGTACAAAGTTCAAATCACAGGTACTCGTACCTATTTTACCTATATTAGGAATTTTTGTTAGTTTTTGATTTGAATCAATGTGTGATAATAACCACGAATATAAAAACATAGAAATTAAATTAATCTAAATTTCATGCGTAAATCAAACAAACAATCACAGTTATAGTACATAAAAGGTTGAATAAATAGTCGCGTAAAATAAGACGGATCTTAAATTACCATTTTCTTGGTTCGCTAAGCTAATAATAGATTCATATCTGTATGCATAAAATCTCATTTTAGTAAAGATTGATAAAAGAAGTCATATGTAACATTTACTTACATTTGTTTCAATATAAATTTTTCACTTCAAATTCGGTCCACGTCCACAACGTATACAACCGCCGCACTATGCTAGCTTTGTGAAAACGAAATAGAAAACTGGAACTTATCGGTTTTAGGAAGAACGTCAAACTATTGTTATCACCGGTTAACACAAATGACAGATATAAAGTTAACGAACTACGAAGTGTACATATTTGGGATTATCTTTTTTTTCATAATTGAAAATGATTTAAGTATATCTTACAAAAGACATATTTTATATTTTCTATATTTAACTAAAGTAGATATTAAAACAAACAATCATAATAATCAGAGGCTCGAATGGACCCCACAAAATGTTTTTTTTTATTATGTGAAAAATAAAAATTCTAGATTACGTAAAAACGTTACAAGATTATAAAAAATGAATTGATGGTTAAAAAGTGCTACATGAAAACAAAGTTTTTAAATTCAACAAAATATTCTTTATATTTACGGTTTGACAATATTCTTTATGGGAACAATTATTCCAAAAGGCACACGTTATGGGCGTTGGTACTTTGAAGTTTGCCGTGATTATTAAAAAATTGAGTTTAAGAAAATAATTGGTTTCCTATTTAAAAAAATTCGGAATTTAAAATTGTTATCTATATAGTGTTTGATTTGTAAAGGTGTCGATAATAAAACTTAATTAAATATTATGAATGATTAATTATGTGTAAACAAGGCTGCTCATTGTGTTAAACAAAATTTCAAAATGGTGATACAGAGAAATGCTAATCTTAATGAAACGTCCCCTACAAATAATTCGAGTTCAGAAACGAATGCAACAAATACTTGGAGTTTACAAGGACCTAAGACTCTGAGTATACGTATGACAAGCAATATGCAAGCGGTAAGCACAAGCTTAAGTTTTTAATTAATTTAACTGTTATAATATTTTTTCATTCATTCATCATTTCATGAATTTACGTTTTCATGGTTTCAGAAACAGCCAATAACCCGGCAAATTGCTATAAACACACTTGCAGCTATGCATCGAAGATTTAGTCTTCCTGGACCTGTACAACCACATTCTAGACCTATTGCAGAGTTTCGTGCTAGTGCTAATAAATCATTGGATATGCTGAGGCAAACAATACAATCGGCAGTGACTAGAGAAATAGATCAAGTCATCAAGAAATATTTAG
>LQNK01000129.1:875271-889155 GCA_001586405.1 Phoebis sennae
CTTGAGAATCTTCACTACCAAAACACAATTTTATCGTTTTATATTCATTAAAATATTTCGAAACATTCAACAACAATTCTAACATTCAACACCACAGTTTTCAGGCAACCAAAACACGAAATGCATCACAGTAGCATCGACAACCAGTGGTATGATACACAGCGTGCCCGTTGCTCACATATCCGCACCGCGTATAACGGGCAGTACAGTGCATTACTACACCAGCTCGGGCATACAGGGCGCTCAGAGGACAGTGCATCATCTGCCTCAAGCTACTGTGACTATACAGAGCATTCCGGGGTCTACTTCGCAGATGATACGAGGGTGAATACAATACCTTACAATATATTTCAAGCATCTTCTTTCTTTTTAGTTTATTTAGCAACACAGTTATTATAAATCTAGTATAGAAGGTAAAAATAAACAATATTATAAAATAAACAATACTACAAGAATGAGTAAATATTGTTCTCTTCCATGCAACTTAAGAATGACAAGCACATTACAAAAATAAGTGGTGCAGAATAATATATAATAACAAGATATATAATTATTCACAACTTATTTTTTTAACAAATACATTTATACATTTAACTAGTAAATGGATAGTTAAGATTTTCTATAGTAATATATTAAAGCCGAAAAGCGGAACTTATTTTCAAAACTACCCCATGGATAGTCTTATAATAAAGTGCCTAAAGTTCAAATACCGAATATGCTATACAAACTTGAAGAGGATTTTACATTTAAAGATGAACCTGGTACACATTCTTTGGACTGATTATTATTTACGTCCTAAAAAAAAAATAAAAAGTGTTGTGATACATACTGTATGTTACTTGACTGAATTTGGCTTCTATATGAGTTTTTTTCTTTTAGTTATCCAAATAAAGCTAATGCGAGTTTTTCTCTAGTGTCTAATTGCTAATGTCAACTATGATGAAGATTGATAGACATAATTTTATTTATAACATAATATTGCCAACATAGCTAAATTGTAAAGTCAATTCTACCAACTAACATAATAATGTTAGTTTATAAAATCAAAAACACTTTACAATTTTTATGTTCCTTACTTATTAATTTAATGGATACATTATAAACACACACAAGATGTTTATGAAAATATAAAAATTTAACATGAAGGTTTGCTCATTTCAAAGTATTTAAGTAATTGAATGAATTGTAATTTATCTAGATTAATTAATTTTTAATTATTACTGCTTCACGCCGGTCTTCTGCTGGGGGGTGGTAATTTCACCGGCGTGAGCTTGGGTCAATCGTGCAGTACTCGGCTCCCACTCTTTTATTACTGAAGATGTTATGCAGCAGACTTACCCACACACACGTATTCTAATTATATTATATCAGAAAACTAAACAAACATTTCTTTTCAGCATACCATACAACGCAAAATCGGGAACTATCAGTACAGTGATGTCTCAAGGAACCGCGAACACGATCATTGGTTTTGGAACTCGGACTTCAAATGCCACCATAATAAGCACTCCAGCCCAATATGTAAACGTAACCTCAAAATCTTTTCCCACTGGCAACATCCTACACAACGCGATCATGTCCAAGAATATTGTTAATAATAACACCCCAGGTATTTCCTTCAACGTGACTACCGTCCAACCCCCCACTTCAGTAGCCAATAAATGCGATTTCGATACAATTTCGACCACCAAAGACATGATTGATAATGCGTGTAATTCTTCAGTAATGTTGAAAAAAGTGTTAACTTTGGGTAGTACGGGTTCAGCCAAATCGTTCATTATGCATAATACCCAAAAGGTTTTGTCTACGGGTTTCGCGACCGGGTCTACTCCGCCCCCAAATGTAACTATCGTAAGTTCTGGTTCGAATGGGATGTTGAATAATGCCTTGGGCAACTCGAACATTGTCTGCCCCACTTCGGGTAATTTGAGTGCTACCCATGCTACTTTATCGGCATTGTTGGCGACCAGTGCGGAAAATAACCAGGCAAGTAAAAATTAATTTCAGTTTCAGTAAAAATTAATTTTGTTCAGATCATTACCGATATTCTGCAAGACTATCTTTTGTTTAACTTAACAGCATTTTCTACAGGAACAATATATCGGTTTCTTTTATTCATAGTACAGAAAGATATATTTTTCGAAAAATGTGATAATTAGGAATTACAAAAGTAGAAGTTCTTCTTAACATAGTCTTCATATTGGCATGGTTTTCGTATAATTTGGGACGTATTTGGTACGTCGTGTACGTAGCAAATACGTAAGTATACATGATCTTATGAATTTCTGCTCTTCAAAGAGTCACAGTATTTTATTTGCGTCACACAATAATTTTACTTTTCCTCATACGAAAACTGTGGTAATGATAGTGAATTTAAATAAAAAGAGTATTATTGATGTATTGGTAATTTAAGATGATTTTTTGGGTTTAGTTCGACTGATTATAGAAGTCACTATAATTTTATGATAAGTATGAAAAGTATTATCTACCTCGTTAGGTTACCTGACTATTTATTGATTTACTTTAAAGGTAAATAATCTCTTTAGAATTAGACAAGTATTATGTTTAAAGTGTGTATTGTTTGAATATTTCTACGATTACTTATTTTTTTTTATTTTTTAAGTGTTTTATGAAAGTGTTGTAATTCTTTTAAAACAGTTTTATATATTAACTATTTAAAACCCCTCATACATTGCTCTACGACATACTTCTATTCATTGTTTCATATAACTCATTAAAAGTAATAATATTTTTAGATTACTCAGTATTTTATAGTGGTACTAAAAAGATAACTCGTAAAAGCGTTAAAGATTGAATTACGATTTAGTTCTTATTATACGAATAGGTTTACTTTTTAATCAGTCAGTATTCTCTTCCATATTCAAATATACATATTTGAAACGATTGACGTCAATGCAATTTTATTCCAACGGAAGAATGTTGTATATGGTTTTTAAGCATACACAATACTAAGTTTAATAATAAAAGTATTTTTTTCTTAAAGTAGTAGAGTGACGTTAGAAGGTGTCAATGTAATTAAATATTATTTTTTTGTTTTGTTATCAATCTTGTGTTTTTGAGCGAGAACATTTACGCTTAGCTTTAATATTTTGAATGATAGAAATCATTTTTTTTGTTAATTGATATTTTTCTATGAACAAGGCTGTGCTACTTTGTACTGAGTTTTTGAGTTAAGTAGTGATATTAAGTATACACTTATTTTGTTTAAAAAGTTTTAATTGATATTTATCGCTTTTGAATTTTTTGATTGTTGAAGCTTTTTTCGTTGTGTGTTATGTTAATAATCATGCTTATATTAGCTTTAATTTATTACGCTTTTAATGATCTCATTTTAATCGTTAACAAAATGATATCAACATAATAAGTCTGATGAAATACTAGTTTCTTTTCTATCAGGGTTCTTAAAGTCTGTAACCTGTCCGATAAGCAAGTCCATTCCCCATTCTAGTTCTAAAGTAAGTACATGTCACGTATTCGATAAATTCTAAGAAAAGTGTACTAGTCGTTGTTATGGAACATTTCGAAACATTTATAATAGTATTTGAACTGCATTTAGAATTGTTTTGCCTGATTATGGCTTATAATGTGGGTAGTGCGTAAGGCTTTAATTAAAAGGCTTAATAAAGATAGGATAATAAAATAGTCTTTTGGTTTTAGCATTGCATGCATAAGTGGTATTGTTCAAGTGAAGAAATTAATTTATTTTTAAAACTTCACAACTTATCAATGAACTTTTTCAAATAAACTTATGGAAAGAACGAGTGTATGTTGCACTAGTTTTAGGTCTGATAATTCCCAAAGTGTTTTACTTCTTATAGATATGTATCGTATTATAATAAGCAAAATGACGGTTTTACTTATCTTTTTGCGTTTTGCAGTAGGCCTATGTTATTGTTTTATTGCAGTAATTTTTATTTATATAAACTGCATAAACAAATTCAGCATGCTTTAAATTAGCTTTAAGCTTTATGTGCAATGAAAGGTTCATATAAGACAATTTCTTGCAATTTTGTGTGGCAATCGCTTAATTAATTTATTTATTATTTATATTTACGTATGTGGCAATTTTGTTTTGTAAAGGCTGAGCTTTATTTGCAATTTAGGTGTATTATTAGATGTAAGTGTATAATATCATGTGCCAAAATATATGTTAAGGACTTAAAATAACGTTCAACAACTTCTGATAGTTTTCTTTGGAAGTTTATTTAAAATAAAAAGTCTCGTACCTTATTAAAACATGTTAGTTTCACGTTGTATTTTTCTATCGCATATACAAATAAATTAATGACTTCTGTAACAATATACGACAGTATATTTATTTATCGTTTTAAATTGAAACGAAAAATAATTTCGATTAAAAAATATATAGACTTTAAATACTAAACTAGTGAATAGTTTAAAATTGTGGCTGTGTTGAATTTTAATGTGAATTGCATTCTCAAGTATATTATAAACTTTTAAATCTTAATATTATCTATGTAGTGTTCCAATAAAATGATCTCTATATCTTTATCGATATTTCAATGTTGTGAATGCTATTGGTGTTGTGAAAAGCTTATGATTATGAAATTAAACGGTTAAATTTAAAAACTGTACCTTACATATTAAGATACACAATTGTGTTTATTTCATAGGTTGTGATTTGTGATTACTTTGGGGTAATAAAAATGCAAAATACGATTGTTGCATTACGAAAAGCAAAATGTCTTGCATATTCTTTGTTCCATAATGAATTGAAGATAGTTATCAAACAAATTTAAATTTTGACACAATTATTGGTAATCTTACATCATAAACGTAAGATAATATTGCATTTTGTGATTGAAATCCTTTAATGGCACTACCAGCATGTTTAAGTACGTAAAGCTGCAATATCAAGTATACAATGAGGAGTCCAAGAGTTTTACTGAAAGGCTGAAAAACCCTTAATATATAATTATTTATTATTTTTTTCATCGTATCTGTCTTAAATAAGGATAATATTGTCAGTTTTATTAATAAAATTGAAGGAATCGTTTATACTCACGATAAAATATTTTTTTTATGTCGTAATGTACCTTTCTCTGCTTTATTATCTATATTCAAAATTCAATTAAATACATAAACCTAATATATTGCGGGATTGCACATTAAGTAAAATAATCGTAATGTGGTGTTTTTTTCATATTACTTTTAGTTGTACTTCATAGAACGTAATAACATTATTCAACATATTTAATGACAAATGTTTTCATATTAAAACGATGTTGTCTTATTTTCGTTCCTGTTGAATCTAATTCTATATTTTTGCTTTTCGTAGTGTTAACACGCTATATTTTCTAAAAATGTAAACATGCCTAGAAACTTGTTTGAATTTTTAGTGTTCAAAAAATATTCTATATTTATTTTTGTATAAAAATAATTTGAAATCAGAGTCTTTTAAAGTCTTAAATCTGTTTAAAAATATTTTAACTCTCGCGTATGTTGTTTGTTATTCTTATGTAAAATATCTAGGAAATAAACGATGAGTTACCAAGCAGTGTAAAGTATAATTTTATTTTCCACATCTGAGAACATGGTACTTAAATAGATTTTAAAACTCGTAGATATTAATATTGAAATACATTTGATATTTGTATTTTGTAATAGTATTCATTCTTTTGTTGTGTAACTTAAACCTTTCTTTACACTAATATAATATTCATTTTTTAATTTTAATTAATATTACAATTAACCGGCTGATAAATTTTAATCAGGTAACATCATAACGAATTAGAACTTCAAATGCAAATATTCATTATCTCAGATTGTCCGCTAAAATAGACTATTGAGCGTAGCATCACATCGAAGGCAAAACATGCGGGAGAAGCGTATTGTAGGCTTTGACGCACGATCCGGATAAGTGTGACTGAAACCGCCCAGTCAAACGATTCCCGTTTGATGTGATTTCACCCCAATACAGAGAGTACTTATGTTTGAGCGTTACATTTTTCGGCAGATGTGACGCTCTATTTTATAAAGTGTTTTTTAATGCAGTTCTTTACTAGGCATTAAATTAGAGGGAAAGTATGACGCAAAGAAGAAATAAATCTATAAAGTCTCTACATAGTTATATGATGTCATTTACTTTGATATAAACATGTAAAAATGCCAGTTGGAAATAAAATTAAAATTATGTCATCTTGCGAGTTGGAAGTCTACTGTAACTGCGAATTAATTATAAAAGTTGTAACGTAGCGTAGGCGATGTTTTGATTGATTTCCAATATAGAATTAAAAAACAAATTTAACATTTCGTTATTTTAAGTCATATTAATGAAGACTTGTCAGGATTTGTAAATATAATAAGTAAATTAAATGTAAAACTTGAGAAAGTTTATTAGAAGTGTGTATTGTTTCGTAAAGAGTAATTTGTGTGTAAGGGTGAAGTTTGAAAGTTGTGGCGCGTGCGGGGGTGGTTGGAGGCGTGTGGAAGGCCGGTGGGCGTGCTCGCGGGGCGGCCGCTGCGCGCGGACGGGGCGAGCACGTGGCGCGCGCTCACGTGGTGGTGCCCAGCGCGATCTCGCGTCCACCATGCGGCTCGTATGAATAATTGTATACCGAGTGAATGAATCGATGCGGAGGCGCGAGCGGCGGGGAGGCGGGCGGCGGTGCTCGCTGCGTGGAGGGGTGCGCCGCGCCGCGGCAGTCTTGTGCCGGTAGTCGGTAGTGCAACCGAGCGACTACGGGAGCCGTCCCCGCCGCGTCGTCGCTCGTTCGTAGTCGTAGTGCGCCCATCGGCCCGCCCCACGCCGCTGGCGCTTTTTCCATGGAAACCCAAAATCAGGATGTTGCCAACAGCCCCGGCGAGGTGCCCAACGACCCGGGGTACGTGTCTGTATCCAGGTTATAGATTTGTAAAGTTCTCTTCCGCCGAACCACATCTAAACATCACGTTTATCTTGCAGGAAGATGTTCGTCGGAGGGCTAAGCTGGCAGACTAGTCCAGGTACGCACGTCGCCGGCTGAACTTCCGTGTCGACTACGGAAGTGCATCCAATGCATTCGTCAATGATGACTTAATTAAATTAAAACGTTCGATTAACCCACGGAAGTGTCTCTCAGTATGTGTAACGCGAAATGGAATGCGCTTTCAGTGACAAAAATCTCATTTGCATTTTATAAACACCGGTAAAAGTTTGGTAATCAGCTGATCGGATGCGTGTCAAACTTTTTGGCCATGCGTGCGGAGTATATTTTGTTTGCTGGAAGGGTATGACTTAAGGTAGAGTTCTAATGGTGTTTAGCTTATTGTAACCGGTATATTAGTGCTGTAATTCAGTAAAGATGTCAAGGTGTATCGGCAGTCAGGTGTCCGATGGCGGCCATACCGGATGCGCGCGCAGGCTCAGTTGCCATTCCGTTTGTTTCGGTTAATGGTTTCAAAGGAAACTCGTCTGTATGTATTGGAGGCATAGGCGAAATTTTCTTTGCAAAGATTTGATAGCCGGCGTATATTCTAAACAGTTTTCAAAACATAACCTCAATCCCAAAATTTTGTAGAGCCATTATTGTGATTGTCGAAATAGTTTATAACAAACTGTAAATAATGATTTAAAAGCGTTCGGGACGTTTACTCAGCTTGCTCATTATTCATTAAAAATTCAAGAAAACCTTTAGCTATTAGAACGATAACATTTAACTGATAGGTACACGTGATTAAGTCAATTAAATATCCGTATTATGATAGTTTATCTGAATGAGTAAACATGTTTATAATCACAATAGAAATAAAGCTTTAGAATTGTATCGGAATGTTTTATTTATACGAAACATAAATCGTGACGTCTATTGGTAGTAGCTCAAGTGGACTCGCAAAAGGTCCGATGCGCGTGCGCGAGTGATGAGCCGCCCGCGGTATTGGGTCGTGCGCCCACGCTGCACTTTGATCCCCATGTCTATGCCAATTCTTTAGTTTCGCGATGTATTGATACATAGCCGATGGACCTATATCTACTTATATTTATTATACTTTAGTCATACGATCCTATCTTGAAAAGGATCTCTGCTTATACATCTTCATCTTACGTTAATATTATGCTAAGTATCGCAAAAAATTATCGTAATTTTTTGTGTCAAATTTAATTTTTATTATATTAAGTTAATTGTGGGGTGATAAAATATTTAAATGGAATATAGTGAACAAATTGTTGAGTAGAGCTCAGTGAACTCTGACGTGTTTGCGTTTATACAGGTATACTGTGATAAGATAATTATTACCTATTCATACCGTACGCGTATCTTGAATATTTCGTAGTAGAGATAAAGGAAAAAAATCTTGGAACTAGTTTCAGATAATTTACAGATATTTTTAAACTAATGTTTACGTGCTATTTGTTGAATATTAATTATGTTTTAAAAAGAAAAGTTATAATATGCCATTTTTGTAAAAGCTTTTTTTTTATTTAGAATTTTGCATTACGTCTGCGCCTTTAATTGTTATTAATTAATAACAAATTTAGGTTAGTCATCAAAGAATGAAGGTGTTGTAAAAAATATTAATTAATAATTAGGCTATTGGAGCAGAAATTTTATAAGAAACTATTTAACTACATGCTCGCTCCGGGTTAGACCTCGCGTTGTAATGTATAAATCACTCTAGGCTATATTCATATGAAAATCGTCTATTTGACCACCCTTTCTTCGCCTCCCCCCTACGATTTTGTTCATCTTCGAACTCGACATCTTGTTTTGTCTGAACTATCCGCCTACGAAATTTTATTAAGATCAGATAAACAATACTCAAATTATTGTCGTACAAAGTTTTTCATACTTACTTACAAACATACATTCGCCCGACCATCTTGACCTCGCTTCGCTTGGTCAAAAATCTCAAGCCACTGCGAACTAATTATTTTAAATATCTCGTTAAGTTTAACTCGAAATGACTATCGATTATTATTGAGTACTAGTAAAATGATATATAATACTTAGCTTCCCGCCCGCAGCTTCGCTCGCGTGGACTACAAAATTTTGTATTTTAGAGGCGCGCGCAGTGTTAGATTTCGTTTCTTTAGAAATTAAATATCTCAGCAGTTCTGCCATTAAATGTTTTAAATTTTTTGTTGTATCACAGGCAATCTTAACATACAATAAGAGTATAAAAAGGTTATGTTTGCATCTCAACCAAAATCTCACATTGTCACACGGTATAACATTTTAAACGACTTTAGGAGCGTTTATCTCGTTAAATATTTATTATAAAAAACTATTTTAAATTTTTAAAGACCTATTTAATGACATCTAATTTAATGATATATGTGTGATGTTTCATATTTTTTCAAATAAATTGTAGCCTATAAAGTGTACCTAATATTGTTCTATCAATATATAAAATTTTATCAAAATCTGCCCCATGGGTTTTACGTGATTTACGCACATAGAAGCAGATAAACAGTCAGAGAAACAGATAAACATAAAAAAAAATACTTTGATTTTTGGGTCTATAAAACATACATACTACCTTCTTCCATAAATGGTCTCTTACACAAATCGGATCAGTTATACCTGAGATTAGCGGGTTCAAACGAACTCTTCAGCTTTATCTAATTAGTATACATTTATCTATCCATTGGTTTTTACTTGATGCAAAGCGAATTTGAGACTACGCTTATTCTCTCGGTAATCTAGATGCATTCAAATAATAGAGGGCTGTTTCAATGTATAACATTGCGGAACGAGCAAGGTTAGCCATGTCCACTGTTCAAATAAGTAGGTAACGCATTACAAGTGTTTCAAGAATAAGTTTTGTTTGGTTAGACAAAAGGTTGAGTTCCATTATCTGGCTCACTTCGCGCGCCTGACATATCATTGACACGCCGGCCCAAAGATTAACGTTGTCCGACTTAGCGGTACAGAAATAAACACGGTAGAATATTAGTGACGATTGTATTTGTATAGATTTTCTGTACAATTTATGATGCGATATCTGCCTCCGAGTCAATGGAGGAAATTAACAATTTCCGTAATTACGGACGTGTGCCATCAATATGAAACTATTCCTAACACTGTTTTGGACCTAATGCGTTCATTTGTAAAAACGGCAAACATTAAAGCCTGTACATGTGTCACGATAAGTAGCATTCAATTCAAATTAATTAAAATTTTATTTTTAAACTTTTATATACATATTGTCATATTTTATATCTGTTGAATATGAACTAAATAGTTAATAAATTATTAATAGCACTAAAAATTCGAAAATGTTATAAATATATATAAATTTTTAACTTAAAAAAGTATATTTTTAAAGACATGTCTATAAAATATTTTTGTAAGTAGAATAATTTATACAGGTGTCATGTATCGTGAAAACCAGTTTTAATAACAAATTGACAACATTTATACTTAACATAAGCATTTAATAAAACTAAAAAAAATATAAAAAAATATTGATTCCCGTTATATTTATAAAATCCAATGAGTTAGTCTAATTAGATCGCTCTTGAAGAGTTTTCACAAAAAAATAGAGCAAACGGATGCGAGTTACTGACTACGTAATAGAGAAGTAAATGAGGCTAAAGTATTTTAAATAAGTATTTCCTGAAAATTCCAAAAATATTGACTTGTATAGGTTTTTGTTTAACAGATTTTCTTTCGCTTTCTTTACTAAAATTATGACTTAAGTGCATATAACCCACCTGTACTTAGATGGCGACTAAATTCACGCAGCGCGTTCATTATAGTTGCAATAATTGCATTAAGTTTTTATTATTTATCCGATTTAAGACCTCTTTGTATCAATAAAATTGCATGAAATATGTACCAAGTTCATTATGTATTTCCTACTTTTAAAACTCGCCTGAATAAGAAATATCACAAAATATGTATCCCAAGACCCACTAGACCCTCGAGAATAACAGGACTTTATTTTGGTTCCAGTAAACATATTTTATGACAGTTTCCACACACTACTCGCTGTTGACAGACTATTTTAGTAGATATGCGTTATTATTGGTTACTCGCGTGAATATCTATTTATAGGCTTACCTCGGAGATTTATTGTGGCGTAGTAATGGTGCAGTATATTGATGAATAGTATAATAGTAAAACAAATGTTGTATAGAACTATTTAAGTACAATAATCAAATACAATGGTGTGTCAGGATATCACCTTCAAATCGCTCGAATGTGAACGTTACGTTTCATGGAAATTTGTGGAAAAATCGAGACAAAATGTTATGCTCTTGTAGTTAACATATTTCTTATGAATTATTCAAGTAGACATTCAATTTAAAACAGCCGGAATATAAAGTTTCGCAATGATAAATACAAAATTATAGAGGTGGAATTATCCTTATCTTGACTTTAGTGATCCTCAATTGACATTTTCCCTTTTTAAATATATACAAATTGAGCTTATCCAAAATTTAACAGAATATTTATTTACTTATGTATAACGTTTTAAGAAATCTATTTAAAGTATTTTACCTGTCTAATGTTTTATGGTGTCATCACATTTACGTCAGACATAAAGCAAAAGTATGCAAACGTATGCATTATTTCTAAAGTTTACCCATAAAATTGATGTATTGATATAAACGTGCCAGTAACTATTAAAATTTACATCAAACAACACGAATATAATTATGCATTTCTATGACATTTGCGAACTGTTAAGGATATAGACAGATTTATTGAACGTCTCAAACTATTTTAATTGACCATTTGCAAAGCTTGCCAAACTATCTCAACATCCCTGAATAATATATGTAGGTCCTAAACGACCTACTAGTTAAACAAATAATAAATGGTTTAAAATGATGTGCATTTTATAGGGCATGTTGTTAGAAGGATTAAATTTATATAAGATTCCAATAAGCCTCATAAATGTACGAATTCTCATTGAAACAGGGAAACATTTTATATCGTAAATCGCAAATTAAGTATTTTATACTAATTGATTGGGCAGTACGTTGAGGAGGAAAAGATTTAGTTTACGATTAAAGAGGAAAGAGCATACCAGCCAAGACCGCTTTACCCCCAATCAGACCATAATCCTCTACCACAAGCGAATATTAGTACCTAAGTACACGTATTTAAAATATTCAGGAGCTTGTGATTTTGACCGAAATATATACGTTTTTTTTATATTATTAACAATTTCAATAAAAAATAATAACATTCAGATAAATCTTCAATATTCGAGAGTCTATTTAGAAAATTAGATTTTATCTAAATTAATTTCATGCGAAGAAGAAACTGAATATGAAGTGTAAGTGCGTATTTGTTTCTCCTGAACAATTCATTTCTATTGCATAGTAAGTAACATTTCAGCGATATTTTAGATACCTCCATATTCATGAAGGACGAGAGCTTTTACATAATTCAATCGTGCAAATAAAAACGATTTTATTACCTGCTTATTTTGCGGGCTCTCTTATTTATTGTTTCACACATTGGAATCGTTTGAAAGTTAAACCCGAAGTGAGTGGCAGAGTGAAATAGAGTGTAATAATTATAAATGCTATGTTTTACCAAATAAATTTTCTTTGACGAGCATTCTTGTTACGGTGTTGGGTGTAAAGATGCAGATGTATTATCGTCATATATTGTGTCATTCCAAACGTCAGTCGTACAATATTTCTACATTGCATAACTCTTGCAAGCCATACATTCAGACGCACATCTGGAAACGTTCGGTTCAGACGACACACGTTATTACGCTGTTGTCATTACTCATATGTCGCGCACACGACTTCACGCTGCCGACTCGCGTTACTTCTTTGGAGATGTCACAACACGCCGGTGTTAATACACAAGAGACTCTGCAATCATGGGCGAAAAGCGCACGTCGACTGCACCCAGTACGGCCCTTGTGACGTTTAAGAATGCATCGCGTCACAGGAGCGCATCTTCAAAAGACATGCTAATTGACGGCGGCGTCAAGCGATTACTAAAATCCAAGTTTTTTTCTAACTTTCAAATAAACGATCTGCAGCTTAATTAAAACAATTGCTTCATTAGTTATTTTTTCTGTTACAAATATCTATGTATCCATATTTATTTACAACTATTCCACCCTTTCAGGTTTGTTGGGGCCACATTCCTTTTATAATTTGTTACACAAAAGCTACCAAAAATATATCAAAACTATCGTTTGATATGATTCCAAAAACACCTCTAGCAAAAATACGTCTATTTTCACGAAAAATACTACAATCTCTTTATCTAAAGCTAATATTTTTATAAACACATCTGGTTGCCCCTTCGCATTTTTATTTATGAGTCGCGATCTTTTCTATCAATCTCCGACCTTGACTGAGAATCAGTCTGATATCATAGGAAATACATAAAATTATACTAATGTATGGCGTACGATTTTCGTATTTTTTACGATAAAGTAAGAAGGAAAAGAACAGATATCAACTGTTGCCTCGTTTTAATAACAAGTTAATATTACTTGAATGCGGAAAGTATTTTTAATGTTATATGTGTATTAAGTAACTAGCTTTTCGCCCGCGGCTTCGCACGCGTGGGCTACTAATTTCTATATTTTTAGAGGCGCACAACAAAAGTTTAAAAAAATTACGGTCGCAAGGCCGCTGATATATGCAAATGTCTATAGTTTTTGTTATAATTTTCTATGGAAATCGGTTTGACCAAAATCTCACACTGCGCGCGCCACTTCAAAATACAGAAAATTGTAGCCCACGCGAGCGAAGCCGCGGGCGGAGAGTTTGTTATTTTTTGAAGATTTTTAATAATTTATTGAGTGTTTTAACGTCTTAATCTATACGTTAAGAGTATACAAATGCATGTCCACAACTCAACCAAAGTTTCACATTGGCACGTGGTGCGTGGTATATATTTTTACGACTTTAGGAGCGTATATCTCAAAAAAAAT
>LQNK01000129.1:889546-907895 GCA_001586405.1 Phoebis sennae
CAAATCCCATAATATCAACCAAATCGCAATTAAAATTACGAATTTTGAGTATAAAATTAGAATTATGAATTCAATCTTTACTTCAACGGTCATATTTAGGTAAGCACTAACATGATCTATTAAACAAACAGATAAATTATTTAAATAATTATTGCATAGTTTTTTAGTTTCAACAGTGTATATAGTCAAAAAAATTAATCTACGAAAATGCATGTTGCTTTATGTGTTTAAAAATTACAGTGATTTTTATAACAATGGATGATGCTGTATTGGCAAATGATTATTTGATAAATATGACGATGATCGCTGCATTGTTCGCGTGTCATGCATTATTAATTAAAACTTTATTGAGTTCGATGCAGTCGAAAGTAATTATGCGTGTTTTCACGATCATTGTATCTTTGCAGGATAAAATATATTAAAACCTATTGTTCTGACCTCTATTCCTTAGCCATATGTATTGAGGAAATAGCTTATTATATTGTGAAATAGATCATTAATTTCGATTATAAATTATCATAATTATTCTGTAGGTACTATGTACTAGCCATATTCTTAAGAGTAATCCCATACATACGTTTAAAAACTCGGTATGTTAATTAAATATCTATGCCCAATATCTTTAAAAATGATGTAATAAATTTAATAATCGAAAGTCCTGATACTTATGATATGATTAATTCCCCCATGAATAAATATCTCGTTAATGTAATTATAATATGATGAATCATGTACATCGTGGTAAAAAATTATGGCCGTTACAAGCATAGAACAGTTGAATGGAAAATAAATATTACACTATTATGTTCGTTGTTTCTGTGATTATGTGATCATTATCAGTACATGACAAATAAGTCATGGTTATATTATTGAGAATGCAAAATACCACTATGCAGATTTTCAATTACATAAGTTTAAAATGTCCGAAGTCGAAGTACGTTTTCAGTACGATTCTAACACAGCAAAGGTTTACGAACAAACAAGCTCTAAATTTGGTTTCGAATGGGACTACTCTTAGAACACGTCGTACATTGTAATAATCTCAACAAATTTTACCATTAATTAATTTAAAATCAAATCAAATAACTTATCATAGAGCAATTAAAACATTGAGGCATATCCTAAAATCACACCTGTAATTCGCTAACAGGGTTCCCAATTTCAAGTGAAAACTGAAAGTGTTTGGCTTGCTGCCAAAACATGTGTCGTGATAAGATCGGGAACATGAAATAAATACATTTATTTAATATGCATTTGAATTTAATTTGCATGGAATCATAAAACTATTAGCGAATTACTTTCGTATATGATAAAACGTTTGCTAATTGGCATGCGATGCATTTAGATGATAAACTAGATAGCCATCTTGTTAGTCTACTACTCTAGTTAGTTTAAAATGAATGTAACATTTTAAAGATAATTTATTTTTATAAAAAGTCATGACATCGCATGAATAACGCAGCGTAAGATAAGATTTTCAAGAACCTTTGTCTCGTTAGAAGACGGTGATGCAATATATCACAGATGCAATTTATACTTTTAAATCATTATATTTCTTCGAACGGCTCAATGTTTTCCATATTGGCGAACTAAAGGAAAATATTGACAGCAAACATGACTTGCACTTGAGAATTGTCGTGTTTTTAATATGGTATTGAATATCTGAGTACATCTTAATAATTTACGTAAGTGAACGACAGACCTCATTCGTTGCGAACATTGCCGACCTTTGTGCTGCGCGCACGCACCGCATCACTGGCCTATGATAGCCCGTTGCACTAATCCACTTATTAACTGATACCAGGCCGCATACATAGATTCTAGTCACGTCACTGAACTTCGTTCCGCAATCTATGTTATTACGGGTCATAATTAGATCACGTCTATCTAAACACAATCATCAATGAGAAAACAAATCCATTCAATGCAATAGTTTATTATTTATGCTTGTAATTTTCGGAGCTATTTTGTTAATATCTGATTGCGAATAAACTTCATAGGTGCGATAAAAACACTTTAGTGGCAGCCGAAAATTTGCCTACGAAATTCGGTGATAATAGCTTCGCGTAATAACTTTATTGCACAAAAATGTTCTCTGGCCTTTTTGGCACGTTCATACGTATGCAGAAATGAAGTTTTTAAAAGCCTGAATCTATTTACTCTGCGTTGACATTTCTGTTCTGCGAAGTGTTTCGTGCCAATAATATATTTCCATTCCATTATGACCACGTACCGCTTATGTATTTGATGAAGGATTTAACTTCCTGCAAAACAATCATTTTATAATTTTATACAACGGCTTTACTACAGGGACATTTATATAAATTTATAATAAAGCATGTGATTCGTATGGAAATAGGTCTCACATGAAAACTCTTAACCATGCTTTATCAAACAGACAAATAGGTCTTTACAAATAATTTTATACATGACGTAGAAATATTAACGTTACTTAGTTGTGTGTACTGCATTCCAATAACAATTAATACATTTTTAATAATTCCATACTTAAAAAAATATTTGTATTATCGCAGTGAATTATAGTTTATTTATAAATTATAACCACGCTGCTGTTAAAGAACACTCTCTTAGATGTTTGAAAATGACAATCCTAAGTTCTCCCATGATTTACTACGCAAACTTCAGCCCACAATAAATTATTTTTATTAGTTATTGCAGCCATTATGATTAATAATACGGCAATTGCTTTTAATTAATGTCTTATATAAATAATATGTATGTATATGTATGTATATGTATGCATATACACATATGATATGTAATATATATATCAGAGCTTCGACTACATCTCAAGGCGAATGCTAAAATAGTACTCGTCATATTGTAATTCTATAATTAAAGTGTGAAGAGTCGAACAACTTCAAAAATAGCTATTTGTGTGACACCGTAAATCTCAGTTACGACGAAAGTTAGCGTGTAAATCATTAGTCCACGCGCTTCTAAATGGTACATTGAATTTTATTGCATTGTATACTAATAAAATTATACCAAATTACTTATAAACTAATTGACAATAAATTAGATTTATATCTTACATCGCCTTCACATCTTCGCTATAACGTGTTTAAGAGGGAAAGACATAAAACGTGATGTAGTGTGGGAGCAGTTTGATGGTGAAGTATATCAAGTAGATTCCAGGAATTTTCTGTATTTCTATTTATCGGAAAAATATCCTTCATTTTTGGGAAACTAAGATGTGATGGACACGATGGGTTTATTACATTTCATTCAATAGTTTAATTGTTCTAGAATAGTTATTATCATATTTATTTTCCTAAAATTACTTAAAGGACATCGCAACAAGAAACTGATTTCAATCTTTCATTGTTTCGCGTGTCATAGGTTACAGCCGTTGATGTAACTCATACATTATCACAGCTTCATTTTGTAGGGAAAATATATTGGGATCACACTATTACTACAGATTAATGAAAACGTACAAGATCTATCGATCTAATTGAAGGTAAAGCATAGGATTTTTGAAACGTTATTTGGCGTCGCAGAAATGAATCGCGTCATGCAGTATGTAGTAGGAGGCAATCTATAGAGTTGCAGTATGCAACCTTGACCTAGTGCTAAAATATATGCGTTTTAATGTTCCAATACCGCGAATGAATTAAACAAACATGTACAGGGAATAAACTCTCAATGTTATTATAGTTAAACGTCGTAAATGCTAAGTTTGTCATGACATTTTATTTTTAAACAATACAATGTGGCGCGATTTTAGTGCCTTAGTAACTGACATATTATTAAACTCAGTAAGATTGTATTAGTAACGTTTATTGTAGTTGTAAATTATTATTAGGGCTGCAATCATATCGTAATATAATATAATTTAAAATATATTTGAGGTAAGGTTCAGAAGACTTGTATTGATATCCGTATATAATGTGTGTGTGCCTGCTATAGATTCGATTACGGATATCAAGATCCTGTTGAATGTAATAAAACCAGATGCTACACTATGCATTCCCAACTCTATACATCAAATGCACACCCATAAAACAAATAGCATCTATAAATTATAGAACACATGTAATAATGCTAAACAATATCCTATTTCTATTTCTAACATGCCAATAAAATGTAACAAAGCTTGAAACGAGCCGTTGTCCGTTGGTTTAAATTTATAATAAACGTATTTCATCGGTTGCAATGTTTAGCGTTAAGTTAATTTAATAGAAGTGTACGGTATCGTAATGATATAAATCGCGAACGCAGCGAAGTACTAACAGCTAGTTTCCAATGAATGGGTCAGTAATCATCTGCATTTGAGGCCATTATCTCAATTGGCGAGCGCAATGAGTGGCCGACCTCCGTCGCCGGACACCGCACCCGCACGCGTCGCAGTATTGTCCGTTTGTTTGCTTCACAATTGCTTTTAATATAATGAATTAGATGACAAATCGTACTCGTTCACACGGGTATTGAAATGCTGTATTGAGCCACTATTTCAGTCACATTTTCATGCAAAATCGTAGCTGGAAATTTTCTTAATGATTTCTATGAACCCTGATTAAATACAGTAATTGTTATGTGCATTGTGCGTTCTCATTTTATGCAGGCATCGCGCGCTATAATTGGTGGAAATATTTCATTCATTTTTGCATAAAAACGAGACACGTGATTCTTAATGATTAACAATCATTGTGCAATGTAGAGCTAGCTCGCTCCGTGCTTCTATTTGTATAAGCCGTGTTATTCACCTCACGTTAACAATATATTCACGTGAAACATTTTTTGTAAAAAGTGTTAAAAACTTCGGAACACAAAAAAAAGGTAAACAGCGCGCGTAAAATGTCGTTTGTATCGAAAAATTATCTAGTATCTAAGCGAAATCGTGCAAGTTGTCATAATATGTAAATTGTAAAGAAATAATACGTAAAATAAAAGATAGTCATGATAAACGTCAATCGGGACAAAACAATCATAATATATAGTACGTTATCTTCTGCATTGCGTGGTAATTAATACCTTTGATTGTGCAAGAATACGCGCAAACACTGCGGCAAGCGATATTACGCCGTATAAATGCCTGTATTTAGTGAATTTTACGTTTCCGTATGAACACAATATAATGCCATTATTGCATTTGTTATTGAAGGCCACTGCAATAATTATCATTTCTAATAGCATGTAACCATTTGCTTTAAATATTTCCACTTATTAACAAGTTACTTCATTTTATATAACTTTCGAAATAATGTACATAACTTCGTAATATAGTTTAATTATATGGACGAAAATTCCAATTGCTGTCATAAAATTATTTTAATTTTAATTATTGAAATTTAAAGTACGTTAACCGTGGTTATCTAATTTACAAAATTAAGTAATTTGAATTAACAAAAAAAAATAATCGTAGGCTAAACATTTTTGAATCTGTCCGATGTAAGCTGATAATTAATCACTTTGCTGGATAATCATTTTATTTTAAAACTGGTATTTCCTTTAGTAACAGTAAGTATTAAGTTTTAGTTCTGAGTTTATCATTATCATCGTATTAAAACCTGTTTGGTTTACGTAGAAATGTGACCCGCAGAGGTTAATTTCATGACCATGCTTACCACAATGAAATGTGGAGGAGATACACCGCCCAAGAATAATAAAAAACATTCAGTGAAATAAAATTTAATTGCGAAATTTTGTTTTAAATGTTAGAGGGCAAAGGAGAGTGACACGTCTCATTTTTGAAGTAATTGTTTGTTTTTATTTGAACAACATTTATTAAAATTACAATTATTTTAAAACTCCATTCCATGACTATGGCTGGTCATTCTTTGTCTATCACCTTGTTTAAATATTTATTACCTACTAATTGATTACTAGATTTCTTCGGTAAAATATTCAGGTTCACCCTTTGGATTCATTGAGACGTGGTATTTTCTAAGCTATTTTAAGACGCCAGTAATACGTTCAATATTACGTTTATGAATTCCTTCAGAAAGGAAAGCGTGAGAGATGAAATTCGGCAACCATAAATTAAAATATTCCTATAGTATATCGAATCTAATGTTCCATAAATAATTGTACAACTAAACAAAGGATCTTTTACAGGTGATTTCATCCATCTTAGAATAACGAAAAATGGTAATAATAATGCAGATGTTTACTAGTAATTATTTATTGAATTGCGTAGCTCGAGCAACAATTTAATTTCTTCACTATTGTTTCCGTAATGAGTGTACCGTACCAAGAATACTGATTAGTTCCCAATAGCTATATAAATGTGTGTTATAGAGGTGTATTCATAGATAAAAAGTGTATTGATTTAATAGATTTTTATTTACTGTAGGTGCCGATTAGCGGTTTTAGAGTTTTATTTTAATTTTACTTTGACGTAGCATTGTTACGCAGCCCCCTAAGTAAGACTTACACCAATCTGTAAGACACTATAGCGGCCTCCTCTGTGCAGAGGCGACCAAAGACAATCCTGATTATCACTGAGTACTAGCAATGAACAGTGAGCATGTTAGATGTAAGTAGATGTAAGTTACACCGTAAGCAAATCACCGAGTAATGTTGAGATAATATACCTTAACTTTAAGAACAACCACCTGTATTAAGAATAACTTACACGTTAGATTCACGGAGAAAAATATTTTTCCCAGGGTTACGCAAGCGGTAGTTGTGGTGGAGCACCTTAGTTGCCATCTTCCAGTTTGGTAAGTGAGGCACTCCATTTGTACAGTCTGCCCGTCGTGATTCCGGAGAGAAATATTTTGTCGATTGTACCGCTCGTGCCCTGCTAACACAGCTTCTTGACACGAACAGAGTAAATGCGGAACATCACGCATAAATAGATCTTTCCCGGGAACCACCGGAAGCATATCTCACATGTAGAGTAGTCGCTTGAGACCTACACAGAGCTTTATAGTTTAGCGTCTAACGTCGATGTCACGCTATGCATGATTACAATAAGAGCACGACTAGTTCATTTTAATATTATTAGTTAGTTATTTTTCTTGTTGTGTATTTTAGATTTTATGCACATTATTTTATACTTTTCACACCTAATTATAAGATTTTAAATCTACTTGTCTGTGTCGTGTAGATTGAATTTAAATTTTGTTAGATCGTAAATTGTGTTAAAATTTAAGGGATCGTCAATGTTATCTTGGAAGGTGCAGGAAGGGTTTTAGCCAGTGAAGCTGAGCGCAAGGCAACTGATCCATGTAATGAAAGTCTGCGGGCGGGGGCTCTCGTCTTACGTACTTTATGCATATAATATAGCGTTTGAGATTGCACGATCTTTTTCCTCTTGTAATCTCTCATTCCAAATCACTCTATAGAGGCAGGTTACGCGTGAAATTACGTTTGTACGTGTTAACAATGAGCAGTGTTTCAGCAAAAGATATCGTGAGGGTAGTTTTTTAGGTACCGTCGGGAATGAAAGTAGCTAGTTAATGCTATCTGAATCGTATTTATATGCGGACGTCGTACAAGGCGCATACGCCGGCAGACGACACTCGCTCCTAATCGGATTATGTGTAACAAAATGCTACGCGCAACCACTCGCCTCGGCCAGATCTCGCTCCAACCACGAGACAAGTTTGTACAGCATGCTACATAATACCCCTGTTATTACATTTTTTATGTCAACAGATACGTTCTTTTTGGTTTAAATATTGTTTTAGAAAAACTTTATTATGTACGAAATAAGTTAATGACTATATCAAATAAAATATCGGTACTTAAACGTCTCCTCTTCATGTTACTTAAAAACGCTTAGTAGCCGTTTTACGATGACACCTTCATTACTAGTTAAGGCGGAGTCGATTAATGCGGGATTACCTAGTACTTTGCATTATAAAAGTTTTAATTTTATGTTATAAAAGAGACCTCATTCATAATTAAAATTAAAATGAATACGAATAAACTTTTTAATTACTCTTTATGAAATTCAAAGGGTTTCTAAACATTTCAACCTTTTATACGAAAGCAATGTAACCAAGAAGTAGGCAAATAAATATTACATAAAATCGAGAAGGGAATCGTCTTTACAACTTAAGCGAGTAAAAAAACAATCGTGGATCCTGCGAAGGGAGACGTTAGAGGGAGTTCGGCGTTTCGTGTAATCCGATTACGTGACAAAATGTTATGTCACTTTGACCTACCTAATCTCTCGCATTAAATTTAACACAATTTGACTACGGCGCTTAAATCGACGTCATATTTCATAACTAGTTTCGTATTGAGCTTAAGTACTTTAACATAAAAACACTGAATTGTACGTCTTATCAATTTAAAATTATTCCGAAATAATGTTCGAAAAATTTAATATCAGAAAGTGTATTCATCCCTTGTACATTTAGAGAGTGGATTATGGGTCAATATTTACACTTTTTGTTATCTCTGAATTGGAATGCTCTTATTTGTAGACGAGAACCGAACTTTTTCTGCATATTATGAGTTAAATGAAATGTTTTATTTAATATGTTTCACTGAATTTTGCTTTTGATGTAATAATTGCATTAATTATCGAATGAATACATGAAATTATATCAATTGATAAAAGTAGTGGATTTATTTTAATTATGTCAAATTGTTGTCGTACAACAGCATAATTGCTTTTAGTAATGATTTAAATATTAAACATTATAGTAATTTGCAAAATTGGTCCCTTTATTTTGCTGTTTATGAGACTGGTGAAATGTTTATTAATAAATGTTTCAAGACTCCATTACTATTCATGAGCAAAGTCAAGCTGACGTTTAAATGAATAGCAAAACCGTCGATTATGTTGAGTGCGTCAAGAAAGCGATTGATAGTAGAGACATATGACGATGGATGGCTTGCATGATGGATAACATCGCCCACTCGATAACAGATTACCTTATTATTCTAAATTTAAAGCGTGTACAATCTAATAGGATTTGAGGTGCAGTTAAAAAGGTAATTGAGTTAAGGATACCAAATTTTTTGTAGTTAGAACTGGTTAGAACTGGCTCGTATCAGAAAAGTACCCTGTAACTAGAGGCAATTTCTATATTACTCCACCCACATAGAAGATTTGTTATTGTGGCAGAACAAAATGACCGAATCACCATTCGGCACAGTCATTTTGTTCAAAGTTCTACACCAGAATTATAATTCCTACTCAATCCCATCTAGATTTTAAATATCTCAACAAATATCCGAAAATTTAACATCTCTTCATAGCATCAAAAACGGTTATACAGTTGTGTATTCTGCCATTAATCTAGTAAAATTATTATTCTATCTAATTAAAGGAAAACCTTAAAACAAATCTTAAAATTCAACCCTAAAAAGAATTCTAAGTGGACAGCTAGTTTCCACATCAAAACACACAACGCAATGTAATGGAGATCTGAGATTAACTTTAATGCTAGATTATCTTAATACGACAATTCTCTGTTACGTTAGGATGTGAGCACGTGCGTATTTAAATGATTTTTCATACGAAGAAGACATTTTGTTAAGACCACCTACAATACGAAGGTAGCGCATAAGATATGACAATTAAAATGAGAATGGGAATCATGTTCCTACACAATTATAATTACTTTTTTCTTTTTTGTGCGGGACAAATCTTGTAAGTTAAATGTATGTGTTTTGAAATTATGAATTTAAAAGAACAATGTATTTGTTGAACATAATTCAATTGTAAGGGATTTTGGATTTTAGGGATTTTTTGTTTGTCATTGTGCTATGGAAACACATCTTAAGCATAACATAATATATTTTATACATAATATTTCAAAGTAGAAAAGACACTTTGAAATTAATAGATATATTAATATAGTAGGTAAGTGAAAATAGATTTAGAAAACCAATAAATAAGGACGCAATGCAAGCACGAATGGGTATGAAGGACATCAGATAACGTAATAGATAAAGCAGTTTTTTCGTAAAGTCGAATAAAAAACACTTTTGACCGATGAAACTACAAGAAGGGTAGGATAGACGCCGGCGTCTTAGCAACAAGAGACGTAACGAAGTGACGCTCTGCTTATGGCAACAGGAACGATGTATGATTGCATTTACGTTTGCATATTTTATGATATTTGTATTAGTAGCGATCCCTCACCGTAAATATCAATATCACACTTATTTGCAGTAATAATAAATATAAATATGTATTAATCACAAGACAAGAGCACGTAATAACACATTTTTTATGTTTATTTTTCTGACAACAATTCTGTACGCATTGACATGTCTTTCTTAACATTTAGTTTAACGAAAACGCAGAAAGAAAATGACATTACAAAAGCTGGAAGCGTAAAGTTCAAACGTAATAACACGTGGTTTGGGCTCGACTCAAAAATTAGATTGTACTAGCAAACTAGCGCGGAGTCTGACAAAAACCGGTAACAACTAAATTAACAGACTGTCCACTTCCGTGACAGGAAAGCAACACTTAACTTGCATATTCAGTTACTTCAATACTTCAGACGGGGAATAATTTGTTATGCGTCATAGCTAGTACCAATTCGTCTTCGTTATCTGAATATGAGATAGAACTGAAAGTGACGGGAGTCCGGACCACGTAATAATTACAAACGTCTGAAATAACTGGATGCGTGCTTCATCTGTACGCGTCGAACCAATATTGTGAGTTATTTGTGGCCTTTAAATTGAATCGTCTTCAGTTTTATTATGTTACGTCTTTTCAGTTCCGGTTCATATAAAATATAATTTAGTTGCATGAATTCGACTCACCGAACAGTCCAATATTAAAACATATGGAAAAGAAAAGTTATTAAAAATTTGACGTATATTAAATCACGTGAGCAATAAATGAATAATTATAGTAAAAAAGCTCTTTTTGTGCGATTATTTAACATAATCTATTTTATTAAAATGTATGAAAAGGTATTCCAACGAAAGTTTGTTCTATCGAATCAGGCTGATGTTTTGTTTAGCTAAAGTTTGTATAACAAAGAGTATAAATGTGTTGTGAACGTAAATAGTAATCAATGCTCGCATGCTATCCATCACGATCGGAACACCAACAAATATGAAATACGCACTATTATACACTTTCAACTGTTCCCAGAGCCAGTTGACAAGTGACGTAAAATGAAAAATGAAATAAGCTTGTTCTAAATAAATACAGTTTTGAAAATACATGCAAGGGACTTTTAAATAATTTTATGGATGGTTCGTTTGTACTTCGTGGAAGCGTTCGAATGCTCTGTTATTTGTTAATAGATGAGCAAGGAATTGTACGTGTGATTTTGTTAATTAATTTAAAATAGACAAATCATTTATCCGACGATTAAGTAGCGGTAGATATAGACAATTAGACAAAGTGGAATGATCCTAGTTCAGGAGTTAATGTGGGAAATCGGATCCAACTAATCCTAAACCACTAGGCTAAGTAGGCGGATATTAAGACAATTTCTCATTAGGCGAGAGGAGTTATCGTCTAACAATTGCAACATAACGCTAAGAAAACAGTCAAAATAATCTGTCGTCTTGACGGCGACGGTTCAGTGATAACGCCTGTTTGAGTGCCGTAGATAAGAACTTGTGTTGACATTACAACAAAATCTGATAGTTTAAAAAAATCAGGATGTCGCCGCGATAATAGATTGCCTTATCAAGAATAAACTCGAATTTCTTTACTGTTGGTTCTGATTTTTTTGAGATATAGAGAATGTGGGAGCGTTGGAAATCATCACATAAATCATTCTACAAGTTATAAGTAGGAATTTTTTAAGGAATCTGAATATAAAATTCACTTTGCTGAACAATTTAACTCGAACTTTGACATCAGTGGAATAATTCATCAATTTGATTACATTTTTCTTGTGATATTTCGAAACTTTTATAATTAATATGCAAAAAACAATATATTGATTTATTAGGCTTCTATACGCATATTTAAAATATCTTAGTTTTGGACACAGCAATGTAAGTAAGACATATGTCACAACACACGTCGTTAGCTGTGGCAATAAAACAATAATGCGATGTTAATGTCCTGTGTAGAAGCGTGCTCTAATTATTGTAACATATGCCGTACACATTACCATTATTTAATAATACTCAAGATTTTCCATTACAACATTTTCCGCATACTTTCTGGAAATAATAAAGTAACATTCTTATGATATTGTATTTCTATGAAACTCGCACCTCGAATTCGTCTTGTTAAAATATTCATATTTAAAGAGGATTTTATTCATGAAAATAGTCTATTTCACAATGTCCACGACCGCGGGATTATATTCCCTTATAAGCATTCTACTTGCCAACGCATAATAGTTGCCTTATGATAATGGAGCGACGGGAAAGACGCGAAATCTCTAAGAATAAAATGTACACAAGGGTCAGCGCAGCTGGTATGTGTTATTCAGATGTATATAGTAGCATGAATAAATTAGATGCAATATCAATGCCAGATAACGGCAGTAATTGCCCTATAAAGACACGAAACGATGTCACAACGACTAGAAAACGCAATTATGTTCGCGAGCATGCTCTCACGAATATAACGTTGGCTATAAATATTTTTCGTCGACTTTATTGCCGACATCCCTTCAGACTTTAGGGCGAAAGATCGATTGTACAGTTTGTAAGACACTTAGAGCTTAGCAAAAAGGTGGGCATATTTACTGCTTATACTTTACCGAAGATTTACGGTACAAAATTGGGTGACAAAAGATTTACGGTTTACAGTATACAAGATTTAGTAACGTTAATCTGACTATTATTTTAATATCGGTGTAAACGTTTAGGAATAACGTGGAAAGATAAATTGCAAAATTTTGCTTTTAAACTTTTACAATTTTAAAGAGATACTTGTTGTAGTCGTGAAATATATATTTTTTTATCTAGAATAATGCTTACAATAAAATGACAACTCAATTGAAAACCTCACAATAAGATGTTTCATGCAAAGAAATTTATCTTCAGGTACGTAAATCGCTGTGAATAATAAAATAAACGCTGGAGGAAAATTAAGTAATGCCCGCTCATGAGTCATCACGAATCGAATGGTCCGGAAGTATTCTTGTAGCCAAATGGATAGCAATATGGATTCTCGAAAGTGCTTTCAGAAAATAGGATGGGAGATCATAAAGTGGCTTCACTTCATATGAAAGTAACTCAAAAATCGGCTCTACAAAACGTCGGCTTCATTTGCTTCTATGAATAAATTCAGTAGAATATTTTCGATGATATTACTAAAAGAAAGTGCTCAATGTATGCGTTTTAACAAGATTTAAATTGCGGACGAGCTAAAATTTCAAGGATTTATGTTTATATTTATGCATAGTCCATTTTTATTTTAAGCGCGAGTTGAAATTTAAACGCTCTTTTATAGGTCAAAGTTTAACATGTCTCGAATGTTACATGAGAATTCAATCAGAACGATAGTGCTTTAATCTTGGATCCGAATATATTTGTCCCAAGTGAAGAGTTCCGTCAAGTTTATATTCTGACACCGTGAAAGCCGAGGCCAGGAATACAAACTGGAGCACATTGAAATTTAGCAACTGTCTGTCGAGTCGTATTACAGACTTTGCTACTGTATTTATAAATAATCAGTTGGTGTTTCGAATCGTTGAGTTATAGGTATGCGTTAAAAAATAACTCGCTCGGGTACGTCATTAACTAATGTACACGATAAAGGGCTCTGAGCCTCGATGACAGATGGACACATGTCTTCAGTTTTTCTTTATAGTTATTGTGGTGTAATTTGTAAAATCAGCCCGTTCAGTGTCTCAATTGTATGTGGCTTATTCTTTCTTTTTTAAACTATTTATTTTTTCGTAGATTCCAAGAATCAATCAATCACAGAAGTCACTTTTCACAATAAACGAATAAATTTAAAGTAAAGAAATTTTATTAGTTATCTCTAATACTCATTTCAAAAAATTGCAAAATAAAATTACTAGATTTATGAAATAGGACAGTGTTATTTTCTTTGCATCATATATTTCAAGATGCGTGAAACTATTTGTAAAGATTTTAGTTTGCCAAAAAGGATACACAAAAAATAAATTGCTAAGATAAATAGTATAACAATAGAGAAATCCGAAAGATCAGCATATGTGCGTATAAACCGTCATTAAAAACAAATTTTTGGCATTATGCCAGAGAATTGAAATATTGTTACCATCTTTATGGTGAAGATTAGTGCTTGAGTCTGCGCCATAGAGGCGTAGCTTTGAGGTTTTCAAATATTACCAAAGAAAATGTTGGCTGATTAAAGATACTTTAAGCGCATAAAGAATCCGAAGTAAAGCATTCACAGCACATAACTCTAGAATTTATCTTGTTTATGTGCTAAACATCTCATTATGCCTTCATATTCTAAACCATTGACATGATGGACGGCGACGATACCATCACAGAAGCATTTAGCACGATTTCAACAAAGCTATAAATCTAGGAGCGCTTCCTGAATATAAATATTCAGCAGGCATGAATATAATGACGCTGGACGTACCGACGTTTGCATGTGATTGTTGGGAACGGCTTTTATTAATACAGCAGTGTTAGTCGCTTGATTTAGTAGCTACAGTGATGCTTAAAATACTTGTTTGTATTCGCACACTATATTTTTAAATCTGCATACACAACAATTCTATCGCGTAGTTTTAAATAAATAAAAGCGTTACGTTCGAAACTTAACGAATCTAGCACATTCACTGTGATTTTTAAATACCTTTAACATTGATCTTTAGAAGTAATCAAGAATCGTTCCGGAAAGCGGTCTTAAAATAAGCAGGCCACATTGATTGATGTTGGGTTTCATGCATGCTTGTTTTTGACATGTCGCTGTCATGAAAAAGGAGCGTGAAGAGACATGCTCACGGCAGTTTTTTTGTACGTTTGTACGAACGCGACTAGGATAGGTCACATGAACTAATGAAGATTAGACGTTTTTGTTTGACAGGAAATACATCGTCACGCTACGGGGACAAGTTTTTTTAGCAGTTTTTATAACTATCGTGGGGAATCGAAGCGTCACCTCCCACGTGTTCGGTTAAAATTGTTGCCGGGAGCTTCTCTTATTTGATACTTTCACGCTGATTGAGTTAGCCGATTTGTGCAGGAGCCTGGGACGCAATCTCCGGTCGCTTGATTCAGCCGAGCTTCCACAATAATTTCGTTACGTATAAATTGTTTAAGCGACAATAAAATGAAATGTATGAACGTTAGTCAGGAGTCATTATTTGATTTTCCGCAAGAAATGAGATTATTTTTGCAAATGCAATAATTTTGTTGCACGGATACGTGCTGAGGATTTTTATATCTTTTTACAAGCCGAACGTAAAAAGAAACTTTAAAATAGTAACGACTATGTTTTATGGATCTTTAATAGTTTATTTTTTTGTTAATGCTCAAATTAAATATTAATGGGGTGATTTGTATATCCAGTTGTAATTTGCCTCTTTGTATGTTCCGAGATAAAAAATATTAATGATCAGAATTTATAGCATGAATACTCAAAACTCAACAAATTATAATATGTCTGTAAAAGTTATCAATATTTTAATGGTTGGTACTGAGAGATTAGGTGTCTTAATAAAATTCATATTACATTATTGTTAGCTAACTCTTATCGAAGGCTTCTAGACGTAATGTCGTGGACGGCAACGTGTCAAATGTCTACTCGACCGCCTTGTTGCGACCGCAATATAATGCAATGCAAATCAACGTAACCGGACCTGTTTGCTCATCAGAAACTTTACACTAAAGCAGCCTTAACTCCATCAGCTTAGGGCTGAAAATAACGTGCAGATCTCCATTCATTCAATAGGGAGTATTTAATTTGTTTCCTTAAAGGTGCTACCACACGTGCCGTCTTAATCACGTGCAATAAGCACAAAGCAGTTTTTACAAGTGTGGGGAAGCTTGAGCTTGAGGAAACCTTTTCGAAGCTGATTGTTATTACGCGACGGGGTGCGTAGACATTAAAGTTTTGCATCCTGGGTTCAGAAAGTATCAAATGTTGGATTTTCTGTAATTGGAGACGCACGACTTGAACCTCAGTGGTTCCGAGCTGTGACCGACTAAATAAACATGTCTACGCTAACATAAACATTACGGGATCACTCCATTTTTAGTTGAATTTTAAGTGTTAAATATATCTTCACGTTTGTTTACAATAGAAGGACATGATTTGTCATTTAGCGCCACTTTATTTTTTGCATTTTTTATTTCATTTTCATTTTCGGAAGTAAAATTTAGATATATTAAATTCTGAAATTAGAAATATCAGACATTTAGGTGCGGTGCTAGACGTCTAAAAGTGCTTCTCTTTAAGAGTGCCTTTAATGTCCGAGTTACCGTCATAAAATGAAATACGTTAGTTAAAAGGGGCCGTGTACCAAAATTATCGCAATTTACTGGTCTCAGGTGGCTCAGCATTTTGAAGAGAGCGCGTGAAATTAGAGGATTACGTTTCTTTCCTCTAAGATAATAAGTGTAATACCCACAATATACGCACGTAGAAGTGTTTGTTTAGGACAGATGTTCTCGTTATTTTCGGTTTGAAGCAGACAATCCCGCTTTAGGACCGTTTGCGTAAAATACTATCTCATGTTGTGTTGTGGTTATTTATTTTATAAATCAAACATTGATTCTACCACTTATTGTTTGTTGTTGGCCGAGTTCAATTTAATTAATAAAATTTTGTGTACAAGCTGTTTATAATACAAGTAAAGTTAATGAAACTTTGATTATAATAACTGAGCATTATGTTTGATTAAGCTAAAAATGTTGTTATAATATCAATTTAATTACGTGTTGAACAAGCGTTTACCTAGTTGTTATTGTTAATTTAAAACATTCGCGGATAGTTATTTCTTACTATGTAAAACACAGCTTCATTGTTTTCATCAAAATTCATATTTATAGTACAAAGCTTACACTCAAAACTTCGTTAAAAGTTCTCACTTTAACCGCGCTCTGCTTGTAAGATAGTGTTGGAACAATCTTTTATCAAATAACCACTAATTACTTTACTTAGTGATAAAGGGTTCAATGTTTTGAATAATGTCTTCTTTTTTATGAGAAGCGACGCCTTCATCATGACAATATATAAATACAAACTCGTAGGATATATCAAGAAACGCAAACATTCATTTTAGGACACATAAGCTTTCAAGATAATGGACAAGTTTTAATAACTTTTGAATTTGTGGAAAGTAGTACTTTACTAATACTTATGAGTAGATATGAGTTTTATACATTATCAAATTCTGCAACGGTGAGATTTTTTTTTGCGAATTTCGAAGCAAATCCTGAACTGCTATCAATGGTATCTAGTTAGTAAAACAGGAGGACGAAAGTTAGCTTGTTTCGAAATTTGGCTCGTTATTTATCATGCGTTAAATACGATAGCGTAACTGATTTCCCATCAAAACTTGGTGTAGGCGTGCCAATAGACACATTCAGAAAGAAATGTTCCATAATTTTGACTTCGAACATGAGGAATGCTATACTTTTCTTCTAGGACGAACAAAAAAAATACCGGAACTGTACCAAAAAAATATTGTCTCTAAACACCGACATAGGAATTCTGACATCGGTCATATAATTTTTATAAATGAATATTTTATAAGATCACATTACAAACCGTCGAAGTTACACACACTATGTTCCATTCGCTATGAATATGTCTAAATACTTAAATACTTTCCTTTTACGTATTCACTGGGCTCTAAGCTATATGCCTTGCATATTTTTCTATTTGGAGTAAAACGTCTCTTCACTGAGCACGGTCTTATATTTTTGCGTAATGCCTAGTGCTTGCATGGTTTGTAAATTTAAATAGGCAGCCTTGTTTATAATTTGAGAGTTTAGAAATTAATGAACGCGCTAAGTCCGACTTCTATGGTTATACAGCTGAACCGATAAATTACTTTTATATTCGTTGCTAAATATTAAATTTCTGTACAGATAACACTCGCATTAAATCTTTCACAAACTAGGAATACGACAAAATATTCGCTTTACAAAAACGAGTCGAGAACAAAACAAAATAATAATTCTATGAAATATATCACAATAAAAAATTGGTAGAATCCTTTAAAACTTGGATTTACTGTTAAACAGTGTTACAGTTATAAAATCTTTAACATCAATATTCGTCTAACACATAGTATTCTATTCACTCAATTATGAAAGGTTATCATGAATGTCTCGAGCGATATAAGTTTACTGTTTTGACCCCTAAGGGAAATGTGTAAAAACAAATGATGTGAATAACATATCATATTTCTATACATTTTTAAATAGAAATAATATACGATGTTCTTTTAAAAGTGACAAATTAAAGTACATCTTTTACGTTTAAGCGTAATACAGAATCAGTATTTTATAAAACTGAGGTGAAATT
>LQNK01000129.1:907931-923702 GCA_001586405.1 Phoebis sennae
TTTTACTATTATTTAACACTGTTTACTTCTTGCACTAGTTTTGTAAACTCATGCTTACTTTTCAAAGTTGAACAGATAAACGAACAAGAAATTTGTGCAAACATTTGTAAAAAATCGTAATATGAAAATTAATCAAATACACGCGATTGACGATATGATTTAATCGCCGTATCTCATTCCCACGTTACGATGTCTTGCGGTTGCTCGTATGAACTCTATCTCGCAGGCAAATCGATTTTATTATTAACTTTAAGCTTTATAGTTATATGCGATTTTACTATTATTAGATATGACGTTTTGAATATTTCAAAGTTTGCAGAAGAATTTACTCTCAAAACGTATTCATTACTATTGTTTTTATATAGGGTATTAGATTTGAAATGTTGACGTATATGTTTTGGAGTATATCGTGCCTAAAATATGGAAACATGATTATCCTATGTCAAGCAACCATACGTCTCTCTATGACGTGCTGCTTTATCGCGTCTCTTCAGATTTTTCTGACTCCACCTGCGCTGAAGTTGTTTGCACACTCTGATGTCTTCCCAACAATCGATCACTGTCATTGAAATTTACTTATATCATAATTCAAGAACATTGACCTCCTTATTCTATCACACGAAATAGATTTCGTGCGCTACTCACACATCGGAGCCCCTGTATTCAATCTGATAACGCAAACGTTCAAATTCTCCTCTTATCTTGTTATTTTGTACCAGCTTCGATAAAGTAATCCCTAAAAGCAAAATTTTCAACAGGTTTTAATATTTCGATGTAAATCAATTTACGATTTACATGCGCAAATATTGCATGTTGATATTACTCAGTGAGATATAACTAAATCCAGTAGCGATTAGTACATTTTCTTGACTGATGATGTTTTACAACAATTTACAATTTAGATATAATGTTTTAATGTTTGGCCGTAATTTATCATTGGTAAAACATTCATTAAAATATATTTAGACGTTGCTTATTCGTAGCAAACGTGAGAGACACTTCACGTGGAAAGCACGCCTCGAGTCACGAGTGGTATTTATATTTTACCGCCTCCTTTAAAATCTTAGCCAAGGAAAATTATGCACAGTTTCTTAGGTCTGAGAGGCCGGGAATTTTTACATTTTCTCCTTTTTAAATATCTCTGTCTTGGGTATTGAATGCGGAGTATGTATTGTTCGGAAGTCGGCTAGATATTATCACAATTGGAAATAGGGTAACGTAGCTAGAGGCTAATAAACCTCTTGTATTATCTCAGTCGTGGAGAAACGTTATAAAATTTATCTTTATGTCCAAATGTGATTCGATAAATACGTAACTACATGATTAAATAGTTTATTAAATATGTATTTTGTTTCTGAATCAATTTTGTTTCTTTTGCGTCTATTATGATCTTTTTTACATCAGCATAAGAATATAATAATCGTTCTGATTTTATTTTTTGGCTTTTAACATAACTTTTAAATTATTCTTGTCTATGTGTGAATTGATTATGCATGTATAAGTTTCGACTCACCCAGATCATGATATTAATACCTTCAACAACTTCATATTTAAAATGTTTCTCCCAATTGCAGAGTCACCCTACTGTTTTTAACACTTTTTTTGGGTTTTAACAACTTATCAGATGTACTGCGTAGACAAGAAAATCAAAACCTATTTCTTCTTGGGTTGGCAAATAATTAATGCAAAATATCTCACTGTCATATAATGCTTTTATGTAAACACGAATTATTTTAGCCTACAATTACTTACCATGATCTAAAGTGTCTCTTCTATAGTTAGATTTTTCTACTAAACTACCAAACGCTTACGTATACAGAATATCTTTCCAATGTTCAAACTTAGTCGCCCTACTAATAAGTAGGTCGACTTTCTAGAATAAAATCTAATTATGAACGAAACAAAAGTGCACCTAAACGTTTTGAAATGCATTACAATGAAATGGTTAGGCTTAGCCGGCGTCTGTTTTCGTTGATAGCGCGTAAGCCCGCTCTGAGCCATCGTGAAGCTCTTCATTTACTGTTATTCATTATGCTCTATTATTATTTTACTATTATTCTTGGGTCTGTTGTTATAAAAATAGCTTCTATAGAACAAAATTTTAATGTGAGATTTGAAATAATAACTCCTTCGCTTCTTGCAGATAAACAAATAGACCAATAAAAGTCAATTTGTAGTAAATCTAATTTTTCGAAGTAGTTTTGCGGAGACTTATATAAACTGATGCTAAAATTATAAACTATAGTTCATTATTATCATCCAAATACACTTTATGCATAGGCACTATAATAGCAAATTTACATATAAGTACAGTGCAAATATAATATTCAGAACACAAATTAATTGATACAATAAGATGGAAGCGACATTTCAAATGTCAATTAATGACGACGGTGATGAAAATAGAATATTTTAATATATTCTTACTTGTATATTGTGGGTTTTCCGATCCGGGAAAATATTTAATTAAAACTACAAAATCTATGTTTATTAATTTTCGGAAAGGAAAATGGCAGCTTTTATATCAGATAACAATAAGTCCGTACTGATTCAGAGCACAAATGTCAGCCCTATCGTGTTCCGTGGTATTCAATATGTTTCCTAAGACTAGCGTGTTATTTAGGGGCTGTGGTGGGCTACAAACGGAAGCGAGATATGCGACATGTATCCACTTTAGTACCTCTTGGCAACCGTTTTGATCCTAACAATTTACGTTTTCGGCTATCACATTCTTGCTATCACAGATAAACGATTTATATTTTAGGGAATCTTTATGTGTATTTCATCTATTTTGTTAAAAAGTGCATGTCTATCTTAATGAACCTAAAAACTAAAATTTTCATTTAGTTTCTAAAAAACTGCATTTTTATAATAAATTGTATATTTGGACACTTTACAACTTTTAACATAACAAATGAATAAAACTATGACATAAAAAGATGTGTGTTTTGAAGTACTTTCATAAATACACATAATTTTAATTAAAAGTTAACTAAAGCCTCAAAATAAATTCCATTTATTTAAAGGATAAACCGCAAAAACTCCAACAATGTCATAATATAAAAATGCAGTTCAAATAATTTATGCCAAGCAAAAATTCCTCACAACAAAAAGCAAAAACACAAAAGTAAAAATTTCATTGTACAATAGACATTTTTGTAATTTAGATCTCTGAATAATGAATTCCATATACGTTTAATAATGGTATAATTTTAAAAGCTGTCCTCGTTCCGAAGTTAGACTAAAAGCATAATTTATTGGGCGGGATCGAACGACCGAAAATACGATCGCAGTGCAATGCTATTCCGGGGCTGTCACGGGGCGACTGGGTCAAAAGTGGAGGTTTATATTTAAAAACAAATGACACGGCGGGTCCATTAAATTTGCAGCGCTCGGCGGCAGGTAGGCTAACCCGGTCTGTTATACTTAGCACGATCGAAACGCGCTATTATTGGATTGTTTCGGACGAATGCTCCGGAAATTCTGCTGCCTTTCCTGCAGTCGGTAATGTCATGCTGGTTCGTTGATTAAACCCATGTAATTAATATCGTATCTGTTTACCGATTCCCACCAGGTTGTTGAATGGTTTGTGAAGTATTTAGGATTAATCAACCGCCGACCGTGACGTAATCGGATCACGAAAACGTTAATCCTGAATGATTACATTTGAAGATAAATATTTTTTCCTTCGTTAAGGCTATCTTAATTTGATCTTTAATTAAAATATTGGTAAGCGAAATAGATACAATTGTGGCAGTTTTCTTTGAAAACGTAATTAAAAATTGAATATTTTGCAGTAGTATCCTATGAAAGATAATAAGTTCAGTAAATGATATGCCTTGTATAAACGAAGAAGCATCTGAAATAGAATATCACTAATACATTTTGTTCTTTGTTTCAGGTAGAATTATGCAATAAATCGCGAGCAGTTCTATGAATCAATTTCTCTCGATGTAAATGAGGAAGAAACGTAAGTCACCTGAAATATTAATGAAATTAAATCTGAGTTTCCGAGTTTGAATGTTCAAGTTATGAGGAATTGAAGGAGGTAATTGATTGCTATATAATTGGAGATAACACTTATTATAGCGTAGTTTTCTAGTATTACATTTGTTTTTTTGTAGGTATTTTTTAAAGGTGAATGTTTATTTCTCTACTTGGTTTGGTCGCATAACAACAAGTCTGTATTACTATTTATAGTTAGTAAAATGAATGTCGATATAATTAATTTTCAAGGATTCAGTAGATGTGGGTAAGCATAGAGAAAATTGTACCATTATAATATATCGCATAAATTTAAAAGCGTCGAAATTCTAAAACAAAGTCCAGCCTTAATGAGCGTTAAAACGTTCGTGTTAGGCTCCAGATTTTTTTAACTTTCACAAAATTTAATGTTAACAAATTAAACGGGAAAAATTTCCTCATTGTTGGCATTAAACGCTAGCTGAGGGCGAACAGCGTAATAATAGGGCATAATATATTCAAGCCGAGTCAAATAAAATTAGCACGGTGAAAAATGTAAACAGTCCTTTTTACGACCACGAAGACTTGTAAGAATTAAAGTCCGCTTTGTATGAGAATTCCGAAGTCATTGTGAATAGTTTAATAGATTCTTTTATGATATTATGCTCATTTGGTATTTTAAGTGTATGACTATTAGAATTGTTGTTAATCATGTGCGATACTGTTTGTTGTAGGAACTTATAAGAATTGTTCAACTTGAATTTAAATGAGTCTAAAGTTTAGAATTAAGCTTTTGGCAAACGTATCATAATAGTGGTGGGGTGTATCTTTAAAATTCTGTTGGAACACTATTATTTTAATCATTTTATTTTTTTGTCATAGGTTTAATTACTTTACATTTATAGCTGAATACATACTGTCACATATTATGAAACATAGTAAAGAGTAATGACACTGACAATTTAGTACTATACTTATTAGTGAGATGTATGTTCTTCTGATAGCTTAATATAATCGAGCCGTTCTTCTTATGGTGACAGACGATAGTCACCCAAGGAACGCAAAATTGGTATCGCCAAATGTATCGCGAATAAATAGAATAGATTGTCAAATGCAAATGAGTATAATCGAAGATATGAATGAAGCTAATTGGACAGATCTCATTGAGGCGGGCTTGGTTTGGCCGGCGCGATCGGCCGCTGTGCCAGTTGGGAACTCTGCCACTAATCAGTTTAAGGTTACATTTTCAAAACGGTCGACATCGTTTCGCATGATTAGAGGTCAATATTATAAGTGGAAATGACGCTTAAAGTTTTTAGGAACGATGTGTCACAGTATCTTGTTTTGTGTAGTCATATTTTATGGTCTCATTTCTATGAATAATATATCACTAGCACATCACTAGCTATACATTTTGTGCCTCTACTTTAATTTGTATAAATTAAGACGACTCAGTTTAATTTTAAAATTATTGTGTTTTCAAAAACACAAATATTGTCGTAGTCTAGAACGCTATGGTCATAATTGTTACCGTAGATCATGTATCTTCTAATTGAAACAAATTGCCATAATTTATATTACCAACGAACAACCATTCTAAAGCTAATCATAGCTCGTTCCACAGTATAAAAACGCTACTAGAAGTGCCTACATAACGAAGAAAAGCAACAAATTGCTACATAGATGAAGCACAGCCTTTGTACTCATAGTTAATGTACTCGAAATAATACTAGTGCTTTGAGAATAGTTCCCCGCGTCGACAAATTTTTCCGCGCTCATGCTCTTAGCGGGGTGCCACTAAGTGCTGATTAAAAGTTTCATGTGTTGGCAATGCGATCGAGGTTACAGCCCCTGTAATGAACAAGCATATTGTTATTTCCTACGTACACAACGATGTTTCAGTTTTTTGGGCTTTACTTGGTGTAAATGTTGAAGGATATTTACATAGTGCAATGCGTTATGTGTATGAAGTAAACGACTTTATTGTTGGTCTTGGGGTTGTATCGTTGGCTATATAAGGGGTTCGAATTCAAATCCTGAAAGCCAAGAAATAATGTTTTTGGTTTTTTTTAACAAAAAATACCAGTAACAACCCCGAGTCAGCATGTTACTGCTGTTGAAACACCACCGTGCGTCGTCGGTATCTATATCTGTCTCTCGACGTATGTGGCTTCTATATTATAGCATTATGAGAGTAAAGGATGGAATAGTGCCTCCGTGTTCGCCTACCTACGTATGTACTGTATATCTCTATATCTCCCACTACTATCTATATCTCCCACGCAATTTCACCTATTGGGGTTGGTAGGTCTGGATTCTATTCTGGTAGGGGTTTGTAGAAAAGATGAATCATCGAGCATCATTCGAGTTAGTGACTGTGTCATGATGACAGATACGGCGCACGCGTCGATAGATTTACAAATGATCGATAAGAGTAAAAGATCATGTTTCAGGCGTGTATTACGTAATTTTTATAAATAGTGATGGATAATATTGCTATATCACCACGTTGGATTCGATAACTGTTGCTATAGAATATTTGTGTGAAAGTATGTCTATCTCTGTAATTTGCGGTAATTTTTGTAGCATTTAAACTAAATATTTAATAATTTTATGGTCAGTATCAATTTTGTGCAATATAATCTAAAACGTATAGGAGAAAATAATAATAACCTTTATCGGTTTTTGGGAGGTCGATAAAAAATTCCTTACGCAATCTTGGAGGTTTCACTTTATAAATTTGTAATGAGTTCTTTTGTCCCTAGTGGGGTATAGGGCAGATGTTCTTCCAAAACTATTTCACGGACAAGAAAACAGAGCTTTTATATTATGGCCGTTCAATATTCTTATCAAATCAAAGTAGCTAAGAAAATATCAAGAGTTAATAAACATTTTTTAATTACAACTAAAAATAGAAAAAAAAGTTCAACCGACTTACCTTGCATATTTGAGAGTACATTGCACCGTCGCTTACATTAAATAAGTCTAAATTTGTTCACACAATATTGAAATATTGACTTTGACTATACCAAGATGTAGTGCATTCTATATGAAGTGTAACGTACGTCAGTAGCATGGTAAATAAAAGGTGTGAACAAGTATTTCACGGCCGTGGACACCACTACTGGAATCATTATTAACTCATAACAGTACTTGGGGTCATTTGGATTTAAAGAATTGCTCTGTGAACTCGATAGTTTGAGTTTCGCTTACTTGAGTAAACTGAACTTAAATAAATTAATTATAAAAGTATTGAATTACAGTTTCTATTTCATCAAAAAGTCACAGTATAAAATTATAAAACGCAATTTGTATATCGTTAATTGTAGTATTTGTATTCCTTTTAAATTTCAATTCAATTATATACAAATTTATTATAACACCGAAATCAATCAACACAAAAGATTTATCATAGTCTATATCTAATTTTTATCAACAAAGAGATTAAGAAGTCAAAACAAAAGCAAATTAATCATATCAAGCCTTTATAAAATTACGTTCAGTTAAAAACTTATATTTTCATAAAGTCGGAAGTAGGTACACAGTTTAACCCTTATTGGATACAAAGTGTTTTCAAACAAATATAAAGCGTGTTATTCTTCTTATATTCGTAGAACAAGTTTGAACGAGGTGATTTTGTTTGTTTACGCTGTCACATAATCGGTTTTATAAACAGTCTAGTCATATTTTCTTTTCTTAACGTGTTCGCTGCGAGTTTCAGCTGTCTAACAGACTACGCTCTTAAATAAATAAATGTTTCGTTGTTATTGGCTCTGTGTAAATATTGCGATGTTTACGATTAATGCAATTTTAAGATTTTTGAATAAATAAATAAAAAAAACAAGTGTGAGTCGAACTGAGGTTCAGTAACAGACTCACCCTCCCCCCCTATTATGTTTTTTTGACCGATCCAAGTCTCAGAGCCGAGATGGCCGGGAGATTGCTGACCGAGCGAAGCGAGGACTCAGAGTAGATGCCGGGCGATTTTATGTGTGTATGAAAAACTTGGTGCGATGATAAATTGAGCATCATTTGTCCGATCTTGATTCAATTTCATAGGCGAATAGTAGATAGACAATAGCAAAATGTCGAGTTCGAAGATGAAGACAATTAGTGAGGATGTCACGAAGGTAGGAGGACTCCAAAAGGTGAATATTTGTCCAAATATATCTAGAATATGATTTATCCGATCTTGATAAAACGCAAATAGTATAGAATATAGATATTTAATAAAAAAATGCGAAATCGATAGTAATAGGGTCGACATTAGGTGATTTCCATATAGATATAGTCGAGTGTGGTATCAAATAAAAGGCCTTGATTTATACAAAGTAACGCGAGGTCTAGCTCCGAGCGAGTTTCTAGTATTTTTAGTATTTGTTGTTATAGCGGCAATGAAAATAGGAACATAATTTGTGAAAAATTCAGCTCAGAAAGGACAGTAAGGGCTTAGTACTAGGGTCCCATTTCTACCTTTTAGGCACGGAAAACTAAAAAGGATAATTCATAGTTGTTAGTTTTTCACGTATCTTTTAATAAATTAATTTAAGACATTGCGTAAAGTGGGAAGACATAGTGTGAGCATGGGAAGCACTTAGAAATATATTGATTAGCTAGGAAATAGGAAAATGGCTGCAGGGGTGTTTTGTCGCTGGCGTTAAATGAAGCAATTTCCGTCACTTAATTCGACTCTTCACTGGGTTGTTATTACACGTAGCTTATGAAACACGAGGCTCAACTAGTTTAAACGTTTGGGGTTTGTACTTGTTTATTATATTGCTAAGACTAGGGCTTTAAGCAGCTATGAAAGATTTAATAACAAGTAATAGTAGTAATTTTTATTCCTTATCAAACAAATAACACATACTACCAAACATTATTGGTTTACATAATAATATTTATAATTGGCACCCAATCTAAGCAGAGTTTCGTTATACGTATGTCAAAACTACGGAACCGATTATGATGATACTTGGTATAATATTATAAATGCGAAAGTTTATGAGGATGTATGTATGCATGTGTGTTTGTACTCTTTCACACAAAAACTAAATCGATTGAGATGATTGGTACTCCTATAGGTAAGGATCTCTAAGGGCTAGTATTGTATAACTCCAAAGAGTTTAAAATCACATTCATAAACTTTTTAACTCAAAAATGTGATAATTTGTTACTTCACTTCACACTGCACGTTTCGTCACCAATGACTTACTAAATAGCGATCTATTAACATTTAGATCATGACTTTAAAATTACTGTTAAAACAACATTAAGTATTTCTATAAATTTGAATACCAACAATTGTATGAGTTTTGATGAGAAGCAATGCATGAACGTGGTTAAATTTAGTTTCGCCAATTGACCATTAGACGAGAAATTCCCATCACGTATTGTCCTAATAGTGAATGTGGTCTAATTACCAAATGTAACGTATTACTAGATTAAGTAATTTTATTTCGTCTGCCTCATTTCATTCAGCTACAGACCCATTAGGGGGCGATTAAGCAATAAGGGCGTATGTAGCAGGAATTAACGAAAGATTTGATGACCCGATTGGCGGAGTGGTTATGGCCTATTGTGAGGGTATGGGTTCGATCCCAACTAGTAGAAACTAATTAAGTGGTGAACATTGTAATTTTCTACTGTTGATGTTCATCTATCTATATAGGTATGTATTTACAAAAAAAATATGTTTATGTAAGACTATCGGTTACCTAGTTTCCATATAACAAGCTTTTCTTGCCTTGGTCGAGTTTTGGTCATGTTCGCTAAATTAGATTGAAAATAGTCAACTGCGAAACAGATATTGTATTGTACAAATGTGTTGTCAGATATAGGGACAGTCTCTATCATTTCACTCTCATCCGGTGAGATGATTTCTGATATGACTGCAGGGAACGGCGAATGCGAAGTGGGGACGGCGTAGGACTCATAGCAAAACGTACTTTTCGAGGCACGGGTGTACTAGCACCGCCTGATCCAGGGCTGCTATCGAAAATAAAAAGGTTTTGAATAAATATGCTTTTAACGGATTTTAAACGCGGTTCATTAAAAATTACTTTACACTAGCTGTGCCCTGTGGTTTCACCCGCATGTATATCCCGTTCCCGTGAGATTTACGGGATAAAAACTATCTTTTCAATTTTCGTGTTTCAAATAATCTCTGTACAAAATTTAATCCAAATCGGTTCAATCGTTTAGGCGTGAAGAAAAGACAGACAAACCAAAGAGTTACTTTCGTTAGGATTGTTATTTAACCCGACGTTTCGAATACTTTTCAAAAGTATATAAACAAAAAATACTTTATAAAGGTTTTTATTATTTCAATAACACTCTTATTTAACAGACAAAGTATAGACAACTAGCTCGACGAGGCATAGCAAAAATACGCTAATAGCCGTTGAGTTTTGAAATGTAATAAAGGGATCATGTAACCCGATCTTCCTGTCATTATACAGAGATAAGTGGCGGGGCAGACCACGGCCATAACTCAGACCTACCCCCCCACTTACTCAGGAAACCCCTCGGATGAGGACTGTTGTCACGTCTCAGACAAGCCGTATCTTGTAAGAGACAAGAGCCACTCCATTAAAGATAATTGTTCCCACAATGCTTTTCGTTTTTGTGAGGGAGATGATATTTAACTATTTATGATCCACGGCTTGTAATGCTTAAATTATAAAAAAAGTTTATGATTCTAGTTATTAGATGATGAAATTTACTTTTTAGTGGACTCAGACTTTTTCTAATAATTTCATCATTTTAGTTTATTATTAGAAATATATTAGTATATACAAGGTTAAAAGGATGATGCAATATCAAAACGCGTATAAATACATCCGCAGTTATTAATATCGTTGTATCGATATATAGGAATAAAATGTTCGATAGTACGAATACTTCAAATTTCTTTATCAACTACAAAAACAATAACAAATCATGCTAATGACGTAGTTAGGCAGTATCAGTATTTTAGTGTTACCAAGAAGCAATTCAGATTCACATGCGAACAGCCTAATTAGCATATAGATGATGCTTCTATAATCTGTCTGGACGCATACGATTTAACCGACTTGCGCCCATTTAGCAGATTTTACACACCCATTCATTTAGCGCATTTCTTTAGCAGTAATTACTGAATTCAGCCACTATTTTAATATAATTATAACCTCGAGATTCACTGATATTAAGTATACGGATTTTTCCGCGCAATCTAATTAATTGTCATTGAATAAAGCAGTTGAAGGATCATTTGATTATCAGATCAAAGTATTTATTTCGAATGTGCTCAATGTCTTTATTTTCTCTCTAATTGTTTATAATGTAGAAAAATAATGAATTAATGAATGTATATGACACAGGATACATAAAAACAATACGAAAAGAACGGACATATGCAATAGGCGGCCTTGTCATTAAAGAGCGATCTCTTCCAGGTTACCTAATGTAGAGTAGTAAGATAATTATTAAAAAGAAACAGGTAGGTGGTATAAAGTCTGAAAACTGAAAAAAAGCACAAATAAATATTTACAGAAATATAATCTTAATATATAAAAGGCAAGAGTTGTTTTCGTAGAATCAACGCACAGGCCAAACCCTTGAGGCTAGAAACTTGAAATTTGGCACACGTATTCTTGAATAGTTGTAGAATTCCACTAAGGAAGGATTTTTCAAAATTCAACTGCTAAAGGTGCGAAATAATTTTTTAAAAAAAGGATATGAAAAAAAGTCTTTGCACTTTAACCTTGCATTAACCACTGAATGGATTAAGATACAACTTTACACGTGTGATGATAATACTATTACCCAACTTTTGAGATATGATTTATTCTGTAAAAGGCCGTAGTTCCCGTGGGAGAAAGGTTTAAAGTTTTATATTCTTTCTTAATTTACTCGAAAATATGATATCAAAATGAGAAATTATTATTATTTTTAGATAGAACGTAGGCAGATCTACGATTTATTTTTTATTTCGTCAAAATCGGTTTACCGAAAGCGAAGATATGCGACAATATACATAAAAGTCAAAATCAATTACTGAAAATAAGTTGTACAGGCGAGGTCTTTGGGCCTAGAAACTTGAAATTTCGCACACATGTTCCTTTTATGAGTACACGTACACTAAAGAAAGTTTTTTTTTTTAAATCATTCCCGAAGGGGATGAAATATTTTTATGAAAAATAATTTCTTCGAAAACCTTTAATCACTGAATGGATTAATATAAAACTTGACACAATTGCCGCTTATTTTATTATGGGTTAACTTTATTCCTATGATTTATCCCGAAACATGAAGTGGTTCCTGTAGGATGTTCAACTTTTTATACTGTTTTTGATTTTACTTTAGAATAGGTTATTAAAAATAAGAAATCAATGTTCTTATTAGATGAAAGATAGGTAGATCTATAATTTAGTTTTTATTTCATCAAAATCGGTTCAGTAAAAGTGAAGGTATGCGTCTTCTTAATATCTAAAAGGCAAGAGTTGTTTTCGTAGAATCAACGCACAGGCCAAACCCTTGGGGCTAGAAACTTGAAATTTGGCATACGTATTCCTGAATAGTTCTAGAATTCTACTAAGGAAGGATTTTTCAAAATTCAACTCCTAAGGGTGCGAAATATTTTTTTAAAAAAAGGATATGAAAAAAAGTCTTTGAACTTCAACCTTGCATTAACCACTGATTGGATTAAGATAAAACATTACACGTTAGATGATAATACTATTATTCAACTTTTGAGATATGATTCATCCCGTAAGAGGCAGTGGTTCCCGTGAGAGAAAGGTTTAAAGTTTTATATTCTATCTTAATATACTCTGAAATACGATATCAAAATGGGAAATTACTTTTATTTCTAGATAAAATGTAAGCAGATCTACGAATTATTGTTTATTTCGTCAAAATCGGTTCACGGAAAGCGAAGATATGCGACGATATACATAAAAGTCAAAAGTAATGACTGAAAACCAACTTTACAGGCGAGGTCTTTGGGCCTAGAAACTTGAAATTTCGCACACATGTTCCTTTTATGAGTACACGACAACTAAGGAAAGTTTTTTTTTAAAAATCAATCTCGAAGGGGATGAAATATTTTTATGACAAATAATTTCTTGGAAAACCTTTAATCACTGAATGGATTAAGATAAAACTTGACACAATTGCTGCTTATGTTATTATGGGCTAGCCTTTTACGTATGACCTATCCCGAAAAATGCAGTGGTTCCTGTAGGATATTCAACTTTTTATAATGTTTTTGATTTTACTTTAGAATAGGTTATTAAAAATAAGAAATCAATGTTCTTATTAGATGAAAGGTAGGCAGATCTATAATTTAGTTTTTATTTAATCAAAATCAGTTTAGCAAAAGTGAAGATATGCGACAAAAACGACTGCTTAACAAATTGTTTATGGCGATAACAATTGAAGAATTCTTTCATCCTGTGTACTTTAATTTAGTATGTGTGTTTTTGTAAAATGTAAGAATCCATGAATAAGTACAGTATTTCGTGGAATAAATTTAAATATTGTAAGCAATTGTAAGTAAAATTATGCAAGTATTTGTTTTTTAAAAATTACATAAAATTATATTGTTTCCATAAAAACAAACAAAAAATAATGTTTATAAGGTTTCAAATTATTTATACTAAAATATTTAAACTGAGCTAAAAAATATTGTCAAGTTTCGGATTTTTTAAAAATAAAAAGTATTTAACTTGATTTTATATGAAGTGGGGTAGTAAGAGGTGAATCAATATGGCGGATTTCTTATAAAAGACGTGTCGGTAGTTCAGAATTGCAAATCGTCACGAATCGTCAACGGAGCAAGATGCTCTTCGATAAAGAGACAGTGGAAGTGAAGTTATAGTATATTGTTGGCGAATTTCTACTGGGCGATGAGGCAATAACAAGTGGAATTTATTATATATTGCTATATTATATCCAGTTACTACAGTTTAAAGGAGATATGGTACGTAAACGTGTATATTTTATTCCTTTTTTTTTAAATTTTACTTTTCTTTATATATTATCAACATTACTCCTTTCCTTGATGTACCAATATTTAAACGATTGAGGATCAAAGTATATTTTTACTGATAAAATAAAAATTTGACATTTTAGTAAATTTGGCTAAATTAAATTTTGTATAAAACTGTTTTATTTTTGCACGTTAAAAAAATATTTTAATTTCAAATAACACTGGTATTTTTTTTAAGTAAACTACCCTCTTATTTGACACAATAACATTCGACGTCAGTAAATATAAAAAAGGTATTTTAAATATGTCAACGTAAATTTTATGCACGAATTTTATATTGTTTGTTTCCAGGTCTGAGCATCATGGTAAACCGGAATGCTACCTTTTCTTCCGAGGCGCTCAGAGGATAGCCAAACGCGCTGCAGCTAAAATATTTGTGGCTATAGTAAGCAAAATAACAATTGTGTGTGTGTGACCGCTGGCGTGATCGATATTTCATCCGGGAACAGGCATTTTAGACAATCTGAAAAGTCGGCTAAACAGGCAGAAGGCGTTTAGAGAAACAAAACCACGTATAAAATTACACAGTGCGTTTTCAGAGTTGATCATGGTAGCGACTTGATTCAATAATTTCATTGGAAATTTTTTTGCCACAAATAGCAGTCTGTTTCAGTTCTTTTTTTTATTGTTTAGATTAAATGTAATTTTTGGTCATATTTTTTGGTAATAACGTTATTTTCTTTCCTTCTTTCTTTTGAATTTAAATGTATAGTGGTGTATATATGTAAATGTATGTTTAGTGGTTTATTTTTTCTTCTGTACCTTACAATTTTTAAATGTGCAAAGATATTACGGTGGCAAGATTCTGTTAGATTACTGTATTAGTGTTAATTGTTAATAGTAATTAAGACGATAAAAAGTTAAATATATGTATTAATATCGCACAACCGCAGTTTTCTTATAACACGTTCCATAATTTATATAAAGTAAATTGATGCATTTACGCACATGCCAAACTCTTGGGACGTAAGTGTCCACCAAGGCTTTTTTTAAATCGGTTTTTTTTTCTTAACACCAACCACTTTCTAACCACTGAATTTGTTTAAATGAAAGTACACAATTAGTCATAATATTTTATTATTCATAAAAGTAATTTCTATGGGATAATGTTTAAAAAAATATATTTTTATAATATTTGGGAAAAGGATTTTTTTTTTGTTTTTTCTAAGCTGTTAATAAACAAGTGGAAAATTATTTGGAACGTTGTAGCTTCTTGGTTGTATGGTGCAAGCCGATTTTGATACGAAATCTCATCAAAATCAGTTCAGTAGTTGTGGCTTGATACATAGACATCCAAACATCTAAACAATCTTTAATATTTATGATATTCGTAAGAAGGCTAGAATTAATATCAAGTTGAGTGGCAGTAGTCCACTTGATTATGAAAGGTTAATGAAGTTCCAATGTAAAAATACGCGGGCGAAGCCGCGGGTTACAGCTAGTTAAGAATACATTTACACTTTTCGAGTAATGCGTAGTGGTGACGTATTTCGTATTTAAAAATATACTAACCCACATTTACAATACTATTTGTTATTATTAACTTTTATCTTTGACATAAATCGTGACAGAAAACTTCTCTATGTGTGGTCCAACATTATTTATCGTAATTAATATGCGATGAGAAAGAAGATATGTATATCATATATCATTATGAACAGATAGATATAAACGTATAAGTCTTAAACATACGAGTTACTTAACTGTGTAGAACTCGCGAATTTATTTTTGTAATAAAATCAAACTCCTTAATTTTGCCGAAACATTAAAGTTCG
>LQNK01000129.1:937182-968776 GCA_001586405.1 Phoebis sennae
GTATCTGTGGAACATACATATTACATACCAATCACACTTTTTGAAAAATATTTAATGTACAGAAATGGTTCGGTTACTCTTTTATTATATGTATAGATAATGTGTCACATCAGTCAACAAATTATTGTCACGTGGATGCTGTAGTGGGCGGACAGTGTCTTGGCAATACATTTGACCATGTGTTTTTACTTCTAAAAGGCTCAGAATTTAATGTATGCGATGAAGGACTGTCTTTCAACGATTAATTTTTTTGGTGCCACATTTGAAAAAACTATTAACGCTCAAAATACGTACTTCGAAATTAAACATGTACCAATGATTTTTTTTTGCAAAATTTTAAGTCATGTCTAAAATTTTCTTAAGATGTTTCTATGTGGCGTTTTTAAGAATTTATGATACTACAATACATTTATTTACATTTTAACGTTTAAGTTTAGAAATTAGTGATTGAAACAGGCCTGTCACATCTAACCATAAATTCGTTAAAACAGGAAACAAGCAACAAAAAACTTCCAATTTAAATACCCCAATTATGAACCCTTATAATTACCATTCTTAAATGGACCAATTTAAAACATTATTTACGTATAAATTGGTGATTATTTACAAATTTTTATATAAAAATCGTATATAATAGCCAACCTTTCATTGACTGATGGCTGATACGATTTACGGATGCTCCATAAAGCTTATTATGCTAATACTATGTTTGTAGGACACGCTATATTGAGTTTAATATCGACGGTTTGACCGCCTCCTTGACTGCGTTTATATTACTACAGTTTGTAGGTTATTGGAGTCTACAAACTAAATATGAGACAGATATTAATAACCGATAAATGTTGAGAGTTAAAGCGAAGCAATTCATTAGATATACATTGAAGATACGTTTTGAAGTTGCGTTTTAGATGTTTGATTGATATTTAATTACGAAAAAGTGGGAAAACGGGAAATTTTAAAATTTCGAATTCGTCGATTGTAATATGTAAATTGTTTTAAAATTTTATAGTTATAACCCTACGAGTACTTTATACTTAAGATTAACGTTCGACGGCGACATATCGGTAAAGTACGTACATATGCATAATATTTGAATTTAACGGATATTATTCTTTGTACAAAAGATTGTCATAGAAGAATCTATAACTTATCTGTGGACGCCTAGCTAAGAAAGAAATCTATATAAATAAAAATCAATTGCTTTCGTAAGTCTCTCTAAGTCTTGACTACGGCTGAATCGATTTGACTAATTTTAGCCTAGAAATATTCGTCCATGTCCAAGGAAGGTTTGAACGGTGAGAAAATATGGAAAATAATCTGACATAGTTCGACAGACATGTCAAATACGTCACGTTGCAAAATGGCGGTATGAAGTTCATCAGGTCAGCTAGTTATTTAATACAAATCTTAAACATTTAATCAAAAGAAAAAAACAGAGTCCGAATTAATACCCGCTCAATATCAAGAGCCACAAATAGCGAAACAGTTAAAAAACCAAAGATTAAAGTTGTACCGGATTTTTTCACACAAATTTCGCTACACGCTTTACTGTTTCTAATTAATACTTTACAAACATTGAGATTATGAATTAAAAAAGTAACAAGTTGCGCGACACGTGTATACGGCACGAAGGCTTGTTTATTGAATTTTACATAAACGGCTACTGTAACCAGGGGCGGAGCTTGGTAACCAAAGGCCCTGGGGCAAAACATAAACTAGGGCTTCATATAACTATTGTAAATAGTTTATTTCGTATCTATCATGTCTAGAATTAAAGTTTTTCCACATTTGCTGTATTACAGCCCACCCCTACCATTAATAAAAATAAGAGAAATAATCTTCAGATAAAAAATACAGCCCTGCGACATATAGTCATCAGAATTCCGTTGAGCTCTTTGGACTCCAAGTCTAAATTAAATAGAACCAAGGTCAAATGGTGCCCTAATCTTGGGGCCCATGAGGCGGTGCCTGTAGCCCTGTGGTAGCTAAAGCATTGAATGTAACCGAGTAAAACATCGTACTTTTCACACGTAATTAGGCCGTTTATGTGGACCCATAACTGATGGGAAATAAATGAACTAATGAGCCCTTAGCATGCATTACGATTATGTTAATATGCTCAATCGTTTTGTTTTGTTTAAAGTAATTGGTCGTTTTGTTTACATGTGATATGAAGGAAAAAGATATTCAAAGAGGAGGATAATTTTTTTACAACGTTATATAAGTTATCAATCGTTGATTAATGCAATGTAATTTCAAATATATATTAATACCCTAACCTACAGGTATATGGTGATCAAATATTTAATAGGTAAAAACGATGATTAATATGAATGTAATATTATTTCTATCATAGACGTTATATAATTCGAAAAGTTTTATAGATGACATAGATAATTATTTGCTATAGAAGAATAAAATATCAAAAATTGCTTTCTCGAATAATTATTAATTTTATAAAATAAAATTGCCTGTTTACTTATGAACATGATATAAAATTACTTTCTTCTATGTTTGTCGTACAGGCAATTAATTTCCTACTAGAGTTTGGTCAAAGGTGTAGTCTATACTTTACTTATAAGAATGTTATCCATACTATTTATATTTAGCGTCCTGATATAAATTGAAACATTATAGTTTTACTTTTTAAATAATTTTAATATTGTATATATCGTAACTCCACAAAATAAAGTATTTTAATCACAGGCATAGCTGTATTTAGATGTACACCCGACCTACGATTACACCGAGTGCAATAAAAATATATTGGCTATATTTCACGAGGCAGTGTCAAGATAACACAACCACGCAAATAAGTCCGCCGCTAGCATTACACGAAACAAAAGGTTAGGAAAGATTGGCCACTCATATTTTATTATTCAGTCATCGGCTTCAGAGTGGCACCTGACAGATGACAATCAAAGGTGTTATGAATTCCTTCTTAAAATAAATTTGGAATCAGTTCATAAAAGCGCCTTGCTCTCCTAGATACAGATGACGTATCTATAGATTTAAAAACGATAATAGGTTTGAAATGAGTTCATGTTCTACAATACTTTTTATTTCGAATAGTAAAAATATTATTATACATGATGTACTCGTTTAATCATGTGAATGAACACCAATATAATATTTAACCTCTGGGGAGCAAATTTGTGGAAAACGTGTCATGACTTGACTTTATAAAAGCAGTTTAGTAACATAAGAACGAGATTAGAATATATTTAAAAAATACGATGTACATTTGTTTAGATTTAAAAAAAAGTCAAAAATAATTTTCGTAGAATTGAATCAACGCCAATCGTTCGTCGGCGGGTATTGTATTAATTTATGGAAAACTTTGGTAGTGGGGTTGTCGAATGAGGTTTCCTGTAGGTTCAGAACACGTTTCACGTCCGTGAATGTGTGGATGTGATTTATTGGGTCGTGTGTGCGCGTCAGCTCGCGTCACGCGGCACGCACCGGCCGCGCCCGCGCAACGCGCGTCACAGCGCGTGATCGTCTTGATAAGCGCTAATTGATTCTTCTGACGTAAGTTAGTTGCGCTTAAATACATCTATTTTATGTAGGTTTTTGACCGCGCGAATAGGAAAATTATTTATTTAATGGTAATTTTAAATGTTAATGTTCCCCTGTGTGAATTCTCTCCGCCGCATATCGATATTAAAGCGGCCCAGGTATAAGTATTTGATAACATTGCGATAGTTACTAATTAGATGGATTGCAATTGATACAGCCTATATGTAAATCCATTACTCCTTATATGATCGGGTAGGCTAAATTAAGATGGTTAAGGAAGGTTTAATGGAGAAACACTTGCAAAAGAGAGATAATAGTAGTTTTGTAAAGCCTTTTTCATAGATAATAGTAGTTTTGTAAAGCCTTTTTCAAAGAGCAGGTAATTACTGGGAAGAGTTCAAAGTTTTATTATTACCATTTGGTGGAATGTCACGTGAAAACCTATTATTGACTGCAAATAAGTCTAAAATTTGACTAATAATTGGCAACGTGTTGAACTATGTCATTATCTCTGTAATCATATTATGGAATATTTTTTTGTTCTTAACGCTTATTTTTTTTAAAAACAATAAAATAAACATGAATTAACAAACATGCACAGATGAAAGTTAAATTATCGTTCTAAAAATTTAGAATAGACGTTTTTATTTTTTGGAGTTTAGAGATTTAAAACTGTATATTTTATGGGGCACTAGCAAGATTTATTTCGGTACAATTCTACGATTCGAATAAGCTATAGCTCGTACGCAAAAGCCGATGAACTTGTTAAACATATAATAATAAAATATCGGTTTAAAACTACAAAGAATCGCCACTTCACCAGGAAATATGTATAAGAATATCATTGTCAGTGTAAATAACGCAGAAACCGCCAGAACCGACAGATCGGTATTTAAAATATCCAATTAGCTGTAAATAGTTCATTGAAGAAGACTAATGTAACGGCTTGCAGACGCGTGAAGTCTTTTGAAAATCACGCATATTGTTATGGATTATTTAGAATTTATTTTTTACGTCTGCGTCAGCGGATAGACACTTATAGAGGAGTCGTCATGTGACTTCGCCCGTTCCGAACTAACGCACTAACATACGGATTAGCTATACTAAAATACACACTTAAAATTAGATCAGACGTTGTGAAGTATGTTTGTTTGGATTTGAAATTGATTGTCTATCGCAACATTTATTGTAATAATTTCTCTTAGGAGATAAATCGCTGTAGGTATTTGCGATTTACGATGTGTAGTGATGAAATATTGTACAACAATAATTTTGGCCACTGTGTCTGATACGTAGAGATAACAACATTGTTTGTTATTAATGAGGATTTTCTGCTGAATGATAACTATATTTAAAAGATTAAAATAGATTCTTACGATTAAATGTTACTGACGCCGTGCTGGGCAATGACCTTTTAAAAGACAAAAAATCATGGTTACAATAAAAAAAAAATTATAACGTAATTAATATATTAGAGGTTATATTTTATCATTTAGGAATTCATAGGACATTAGACTTATACATATGCATACGCTTAAGATAAAATTGAAATATTTATTAATAGCGTCTATAGAGACGGTAGTCTATATTATTAAATTTTATAAATCATTTAGAATTATTTAATTTATTGTGAATCTTTTGTAAAAAATATATTAATACTTTATTTAACTACCCGGCCTAAAAAATATCTATAAGGATAATTAAATAAAATTTTGTAAACAATAGGTTTAAACAAATCCCCGAAATGCGGTTAAAGCTGTTAAGATTCGTCTCATTGACCGGGATCGTGTGAAAAATGGGCTTATTGGAAACCTTGGCACGCCTCACGTCATCATGACAGCTTATAAATTACTTTTATATTGTCTATGCTGCCTCGTTGTTCTGGTTGCATTTTTTACAGATTGTGGGGTCTCGGATACCCAAAAATAATGTTGTAGTTGTTATATTTCTAGTAATAATCTTAGTTGGTGTAGTGAGTGGGATTGGTTCATCTCCGTGCCTTAGAGAACACGCAATGTTGTCGGTCAATTTTTCTTCCTTCGTTTAGGATCTCTTTTCTATTAGGTTGTATAAATATATATAAATATTCCTGGATGTTAAACCGCCATCTAGTCCCAAACTCAGTAAAGTTTGTACTATGTAAAGTAGATAACTGATAGACATACTTAAACATACTTTTTTAGCGCACTAGACCGCTATGCTGTATCTGTGTGTATCAGTTTTATCCTATTATATCTTTACTGTACCTAGCTAGTCTCTGTTGAGATTGATCACCATAGTCTAATATTATTACTAATACCTATCTCTCATCTGATAACCGATTGGAAACACAGAACGTTCACTTGTTTCATTCATTTTGCGACTAGACCAAGTTAGACGACTGTTTGAAATGCTTGGCAAGTGTCCAGTGCTATAAATTAACGAGGTTTTTTTCTTCTTTTCAGGTAAATCACCTAAAGATATCCGGCAACAAGGATTGTCTGCATGAAGTATTGTAGCGAGCTGCCTTATGACGTCACTATATGTCCTTCAGTATTAGTCATTTTGAGCAATGTATCTTAAACAAAATAAATGTTAAAATGTAAAGCATTACATCTAAATTTTAAAATTAATATAATTAAAATCATTTAAATTATAATGTCTAAGCTTTATCGCTCACTAAAATTTTATCGTTTACGTATCCTGTTTTTTGTGCACATTATAAGTAAGACGAAGCATTCAGTGTTGATATGTAATTGGAAGAACTATCACATTTTTTTACAATAAATGTTTTATGACCGAATGTATGTTTTTAATGTACCCGCGTCAATTACTGCTAAATTATATTATTTCAATAAAATATTTTTAATTCTTGTTAATAAAAATAGAAAAGAGGATTGCACAAGACAGGGGTTATCTTAGGTCATTTATTTAATGTGTATTGTTCAGAGAGCTTAACAAACAAAAATAAATTTTAATAGAAATTAATTATTAATTCGAACTTAATTAATTTGTCATTATTCACTATGCCGATGTTCTCTGTAGGATCAAAGCAATAAGTTGATATTTTATATCGAGGTCAGTGAAAACTATGTCAAAAGATAGTGTTACATAGAATTTAAAGGTAAAACTAATGAATATTTCTTAATAAAGTTAAATCAATACAGCCTGGTCCACTAATAATTTCACGAGGTGAGCATACTTTATATAACGAAGGTACTTCGGTTTGCTTGAAGTGTTTTTGGCAGGCGAGTCGATGCCTTAATCACCCTGCACCTTAACCAGGTTCCCAGCAAACTTGTAATGAGTTTCAGGCGATGAGCCGTACCATCATTTTCATATAAGTTTTAAAATTTTAATAGCACTTATCGAATCGAGAGATGCTTGAAAATTGTAACGTAATTCAGTTTTACAGGGCCAAATTGAGGTTGCTTGATTTTGCTCTTTTTTATATTTTTAGGATAATCCTAGAGGTAGTCATTTATATCGATAACTGATAGCACATTAGATAGATATACCATTTAAATTCAGATAAATAATTACACGAAAACAGCCACACCATAGTATTGTATTGTGATAGAAAATTTCTATGAAGAAGAAGAATTGATATTTTTTATGACTTGAACGTAATATCTACTATTTATTTTAACAAGCGGTTTTTTACAAACCTCTTTTTCAGTTTTAAAGAGCTATCCAATGATAATTTAATAAGGTATATAATACTGTTTTATTACACGTATTAATTTTACAGTTCATATTGTGTAGCAAAAATTTTAGAGCTGTCGGTAGCAAGCGGCGACAGGTCACAATTGTGGATTGATTCGTTGATTGAAGAGTCCCATTCGTTCGGCCTATGGTCCAAATAGTCTTGTTTGTTACAATAGATGGATTAGAACTATCAATCCTTTGTTACTATTACATTTTTAATAAGAACCATAGATAAAAGTAAATCAGTGTGACATTTGTATAAAAAATATTTTTAGGTCAACCAACAATCGCACTGTGTTTAAAAAATAAAAGACTTAATTATACATTTATAAGTGTAGTAATTATTTAGAGGTTAACAATAACAACACGTGCTTAATTTCCAATCGTTTACTTAAAAAAATATATGAAAAATGTTGAGAATTATAATAAAATTGGAAGACATGTTTTTTATCATCTACGTATATAATTCCACGTTTTATCATTTATATATTAATTTTGGAAGTCATAAAACTTGATACAAATAATATACGTTTTCCGAACAGTTGATAAATATTTCATCAATTAATTAATTATTAATGAATGGTAAAGAAAACATTTTACATTCGTTGTGCTTATTTTTTATAAATCCGCAATTTATAGGATATATTTTTGTGTTTTCGTTTAATTCCTTTACAATATTAATGTATATTATAATACCGCAATTGAGCAATTTCGCCTTATTTTATTAAGGGATTATATATTTTTAATCACACGCGATGTTTTATGTTTAAAATAAAATTGCAACATAAGATTTTGCGAGTGTTTTTAAAAACAGAATATTTGAATTGCATGACGTTCGGGCTGTAAAGTCAACACGTGGTCTTAAGAACGTCAAGAGATTGGGCACTCGACATTTTCGACCCACTTTTACATTTCCTACGATTTCAACGAAATCATTGTACATATGCTTTTTCCTTGCGGTTGTTTAAAAATTTAGTATCGGAAATCATGTAATGGCGAGTCCATTGGTCATTCTGCGGCAGTTTACGCTCAAATTGTTCCGATATCGGCTCCAATAACTCTTTTGAAATGTACTCCCTGTCATTTTGTTTTGTATGCTTTAGCGAAGAAAATAGCCGGCCATTTTTGAATGTTTTATCGGAGCGCGCTTAAATATAGTTTAGCAATTTGTAGTTTTGTCCCTCCGGAAATATGGTAATTAATGTTATAATCCGCGGGAGTGGAAGCACTATAATCTCATGGGAATAGCGAAGTTGTTTCCCATTCGCCCTCTAAATTATCTTTATTAATGATTCATAAAGTTTTAATTTACTTGGCGTTTTTCTAGAACGTGACAGTTCTAAGCTCGGATCGATGTTGTATATATGAAAAGAGGGGAAAAAATCCTTATACTTCAATAGTTGAAGAATCGCTTCGTGTGTAAGTGGGCGGTAGCAACCCTGCAGCCTTTCAATGTTCGAAAACACTTAAAAAATCTTTGACAGGCCCTTGTTCGGAGTACTCAGTGTAGCTACGAGCCCCAGCTTGTCTTGCGATCTTTGTTTCTTATACAGCGACACAATTTCTCAACTAAATTAGGTTAATTGCTATCGATATAACACATGACTATATTAGAAAAATTCTCTCTTTCATATTGCATGCTTTACAATGATTACTTTGTATGTCACTTAGTATTTTTATACATCTATTTCTATAACGATATAGTAACATGAAGAATGTACGCATGGTTTCACGTCTTTGTATTTTGGCATGTATCATGTAAACATAATTTACGCGTCAAAATAGCATAATCTTTTAATTTAAAATCTGTTGCGAAGGGTGGTAATGCTATCAATCACGATTAATCAAAATCGTTGATAAAGGAGAAGTTAAATCTACCGGCGATAAGATAAAAACAAGACATATTTTTATTACACTGCAGAATAATCTTATCGTTACGCAGTTTTTACGATAACTGATAGAAAAAGTAAAAACAAGTAAAGACATTCGTGAATATTTCTCCTGAAATATAAGAATGTGTTAAATTAAAAATACGAAAACTTATGAAGACAAAAGTGCGTTCATTATAAGTAAATATAAATCATTTTTTCTTGGTCTGATTTATTTCTCGTTACGTGTCGGGCTTGATTTCCCTCTCATTCTTTTCCCGCGCTTTAATTGTTGGCTGCAGTAATGTAGGCCTCTGGTGGGGAAACATTACCGTAAATCATAGAAGTTTTTCTCGTAATCAACAGATGACGCTAAATTAAATTAAAGTGCACTGAAATCTGCTTTCGTCAACTGAATGTCGAGGTCTTTATATTCACCACGCTTGCGAGTTTTGGATAATGATTTATGCGTTTCAGGCGTCATTTGTTTAATAAATTAAAAAATGAATATCAGTGTTCTTTTTAAAAATAGACTTTTTGTATTGAAATGACAAACTTAAAATACGATATTTCTTAGTTATTGTACGAAACTAAAAAATATGTATATTAAATTAATTGATCTTTTTTGAATTATTAAGACTTTTTATGTCATTGACGAAGTATTCCGTTGTTATTTTGCACTTAAATTGCTCATTCATTTCATTTTCACGAGAAGCAAGAATAAATCTATCTCCGAAATCCCAAATAGCAAGTCAGTACAAAGTTTTTGATATATTCATTAGCGACTGGCGAACTTCAATGCTCTAGGCTTTGTTTATTTATGTGGGTTTCAATTAATTTTCAAAATATTTTATTTATCAGTGTAAGGCTTCTTATAGATGTTGTTTTAATTTGAAATGATGGTTTCTTAACATGCTCGTTTGACGTAAATAGGTTTTTTTTAATAATGTATGTTTATTTTGTACTACATTTTATAGACATAGCGCCATCTAGATTTTAATTTTGGAAACCTTGATTTTTTTAAATGCGGCAATAAAATAACTGCACATTTACAAATGTAGTATGCCTATTAGCGATCTTTAAAAATATTGAAATTCTTCTAAGGTTACTTTTATTCAAATATGTGCATTTGACTTGATTTGATTTGTAAATAGCACTAGCCCTTTGCACAGAAGTCAAAGGTTCGAATCAGTTCCGATTCAGATAATTTAATAGATGCCTTGTAAGATAAGATGCAATCTGGGTTCAGCATGAGAAGTGCAACAGGTCACTGATTAAAATGGTCATGATATGTGGAGCGCAAAAACCAAACATGATACCGCGTTGAGAAATACTACAGCTAGACCATTGCGATATTTATATGAGAATATAAGATGTAGAACAGTGGTTCTCAAAGTTTTACGGTATACCCCCATTAAAAACTAAATATTTGACTGATGTACGTCAAATGTTGACCTAGATTTATTTTAGGTATGTACAATGACTATATTTTATATTTATTATTTTAATACATAACATGATTAGAATGTAAGTTCATAATATTATTGTATGTTTCCACACTTTTGCAATTAGCAATGTTTAAATTCATCTCGAATCATGTTGAGCATTTGTTTACTATAAATAAACTTCAAACCATAATTTCATTGCATATCATGGAATGTAGGAATTTTTTACTGTTCGCAATGATGATGTCTGTTTTCATTTATTTTAAGCCGACACTTCCTTATCGATAGACGTGCTCTGTTGATTTTGTAATTGAAAGTTTGATTGACAACCTTCGTGAATCATTGGAAAAATAAGATAGTGTAGATACGAGGCGATAAATCGATTTCGTAGAAATTATTAATAAAGACTTTTATATCCCAAAAATAATACAAAAGTATATTGAATTACATAACAACACTGAGATTAAAAAGTACATTGAAATCACACGCAATAACAAATGACATAGTATAATCACTGTAAAAGTATTCATAACTGAGTTATATAAATTAATCTTTCTTTTCACGACTACACTATTTATGTGATCAGAAATATATTTGTTATAGGTACTTATGTGGTCAAAATAAACGCATATTTTTCAAATAAAATTAATATGTTGCCATACATCAGATGGATGTTACAAAAATATACATTATTTTTGCACACAATTCCAACCAAAACCAATTCAACAATCATATCCGTTTTATTCTTGAATTATTTGTATAATTTATTAGATTTAGAATTAATTTTGTGTAGACTTTTATTCATTGAATTATAAGAGGATTCATCATGGCGTGCACAATCAGTGGATTAAGATTGCATCTTATCTATGATCTTATCTTTTCCAAAAATACATATAAAATTCTTATAACTTTATGAATGAATTTAATAAAGTACTGTCAGTAAATAATTCAGTTGTCGCGTTGGTGATACATAATGTAAGACGTAATATAACTCTACCTTTGGCCTGCGGTTTTGCATCTTGGGCACGTAACGGCAATATTGGCTACTTGCAGTCCTCAAAGATAGACAGCTTTTTAGGATTCCGCAAGCACTAAAAAGCCTTTCCCTGTCACGTATCTCCATCCATCCTTGAAGAAAAGTGATCACAATTTTGCCGTTTTGCATAATGTTAGTTAAATTTGGTGGAATGCGAGATAAACTACAAATTTGTAGTCATAAATCTAAGGAGAAAAATTTGAACATTTTCAGATTGCGAAATAATTTTAAAATTATATAAACATTGTATAAAACATTTCAAAATATTAAAATACTGACTGTGTATTCAATCTCTGTAAAATTTTTGCCTGCATAAACATAAATCATAGGTGTTTTTCATGCAAAACCTTTTATTATAATAACATACAATAGATGGATGAAACTTCTTAAAGTGTTCAATTTAGAAGGGTATTTTTGTAGCGTAGGTAATTTGCGGAAAAGTATGGAAATTTTCAGAATAAAAAGTAGATCGCTAGTCGCAATCAATTGTATTTTAATACCTGCTCAGCCTAAGTGTGAGGAACATAAGTCCAATATAAGATAAGATACTTCATGATTTCATATTACTTTATTTATACAGATTACATTTGGGAATTAAGATGTTGAATACGAATAATTCATGGAAAGATTTAGATAATCATTTTCATAATTAGGATAAAAAACATAGAATACAATTTATATCGATTTACGCAAACGAAACCACGACTGTAAGCTAGCTTGAATAAATTTAGTGTATCAAAGGTAGCCAATATTATAAATTAGCTATATATTTAGCCATGCCCGCCTTGTTAAATTGCCATGCGTGGGTTGCTGTAAATTGACCGAAACGTACATCAAGTCACGAGTCGCATTTACGCACATGTGGAGCAAATAGCATGTATTGTGCTTGTAATGATCCTAATGTGATAACGGAACGATTGTGCTTTTTAAATTCTTTTATGCCAGGTACAGTTTCGTAAGAAAGTTCCAGAAAAATCTAAATTGACTATAAATGTGATGGATTTGAATTGGGTAATAAGAAAAGTTATTATAGCTATCATTGAAGGTACTTATTATTATTTTCATTCATTGTTTGTTGTAGAGCTTAAAGTTCACATTTTTGTCAAAGAACATTCATCATCTAATTACCCTTCAATAAAAAATTATCAGTGGAGTACATTGAACATTTACTCTATTTTCCAAAAGGGGACACGAGACATCACCTTTATACGCAAGATACTTCAAAAACTCACACCCTATAATTACAAACCAACAATTTGTATAAGAAAATTTTATTTCCATCCTTCACCGAAGAAAAGCTGAGCCAATAATCACCGTAACAGTTACACGGTTTAGCAATTTGTGTTACACTGAACAAAACTAACCGACACAAAGCACCGGCCATTTGTACTTATTTATTTAGAAAGCCAGTGAAATCGATGCGGTTTTATTATTTATTGCCTACACGATATACCAATTTCTAAAGATATTGGTAATAGTGCGGAGGGCACCGCCACTGTTATTTATTTCATGAGGTCTTAAGAAACAGAAATTGCGTTTTATGTATTTATAGTGGACATTGAAATCCTTGGAATGATTGGGTTTTTTTGTGTTGGTAACATTTCGCTTTTGCGGTCTCTGGAGGGGTTCATAGACAAATTTTTGTAATTAATATGTAGTTGTACTTTTAATTCTCATACAATTTGTGAGTATCAATAAAATCGATAGGTACCTACTAGTTGAATTATCAATACACGTGTGTTTAAAAATAACGTTGAATAAAAGTTTCTACACATAATAAATTAGATTGGACGTATTTTTTGTTACAAAATGGATCCATCAATCCATTGGATCCATCCAGGGATTTATGAGAACGAACTTTGCACGAGATGACCAAATTATATTACGGAAAAGAACACGTAAACAAAATTTCATTCATTGGTTATTGCAGATATGGCTAAAATTGAATTGGTCAATGAAATAATGATTCAATTTCGTTTCGAATTAATAACATTAAGTATTGGCTTAGTGATAGGTTATCCGCGGCGTGTTGTCACCCACAAATAAATGCCGTCCTAAATTTTGATTGTCATCTCCACACACTGCCAAACCACAAGTGCTAATGTTTTACTAAATATGTCGTTGATTCGTCGTTAAAATTAATGCTCAAATGTTTAAATTGTTTATGATTTGATGTTTGATCTAGTGTAAATTATTATATTTTTATAGTTGTATGACTTGGTATGGTACTTTAAAATGCCTTTTTTTAATGTTTATATTGGACCATCTATTTTTTTAACTTAATTTTTTTGTTCGGATCAGTAGTTGAGCTAACGCGTTCATAAACAAACTCTTCTTCGTTTTTCTTTAATTTTATGAAATCGCACTTAGGTAACATTGTTTTTTATCTAGGTCACAAGTTTAATTAATAATTATCTATGAAAAACCCGACTTAATTGTCTATGAAAAAAATCAATCCCTATATACCCTTCTCATTATTTAAGAGTCATTTAGGGCTTGGGCTGTAGCCTCTAGGACGTGTCAAACACATACATACATACGCTGGAAAAACATTATACTCAATCAAAAGATTTATTACCACTAGCATATACATTTTCACCTAAATATGTCCCGCACGCGTTTTAAAATTAGATGTATGGATTCTAAAATTAATAACATGGATCTAACTGTGAAATCAACACGACATTAAATCATAACTTCGACGGCACCGTGACAGACAAATGGGATCTAGTTGTCATCCAACAAAATTAAACCGACTTTATTTATATGCTGCGACGTAAATAAATTATATACTCTTTTTAAATTAAGGTGAATAAGGCGCTTGTTTTATAAGTTCTCTTTTTTCAATTTTGTAAAATCTGTAAAGAGGTTTGACTGAAATTGTATTGTTTTGCAATTTTTTTTATTATCTATATCCATATAACATAATGCATCTATATACATTAATATTATATCCATGCATTAGACAGAAAAAGCTATCAAGAATAAAGGTTAATGATTGTGTAATTTGATCAAATTTGTTTAAAAACGCAGAGGTTTGGATCAAGACATCACTCGAAAGAAAATGTAGTAGTGGTCGTTATTTGCTTGTTTCATGTTGTTGGCAATTCGTCCAGGGATATGATTAGGAATTATTGAAATAAATATATTTCACTAGCTACGAAACTTTTTTTATTTGACATTAACATCTTGTGTCTTGGCAGGAAGAATCACTAGAGAGGTTGACTAGGCAGCAGGTAATGTTTGGTACCTATTAAAAATTATTAATAATACAATACAATATACTTTATATAGCAGCACAAATATAAAACATAGGATATTTGAGGTATAATAAAACAATATTGGCTAATGAATGAAGTATCGTTAAAGAGTGATCTTTTTCAGGCAACCTTTCGGTCGGATTTAAAGAACATAACACAAAAAGATAGGTATAATACAAGGAGTCCTGCTTATATCTGTAGTTAAGACAACTTGTTATTGGATGAGTACGTAGTTGCTCCGGCAGAATATATTAAATGCGCGTTTGACGCATTCAATACGGTGTGACGCAATTCGTATCACGGGATGGACGTTAGATTAATTTCTTATAAACTACCTTTAGAACTAAACAATAATATGATTGTAGTTTTAATAAAAGGGTTCAGTATATTAATTTCCTTGGACGTGTGAGTCGTAATCTTTTATTTAAAAGAAATAAATTTATCTCAATTCGGTTGGATTTAATCGCTTTTCGTCGCTGAATACATAATTTCGTACTTATACAATAAAATGCACATCGCTCTTCTTTCCACATTCAGTACTTTACCTAAGTCTAATACCGGTTTATTTTGTTAAAAATATAAAGAATAATATAGTGTAACCAATGAGATTGTCCGAAAGATAAATGGTTTTGTTGTAAGCTAATCGTTTCATTTGTAATTTCTCGATTGAGTGCTGACTGAGACAAATTTATTCCGACACGCGCCGTGACTTAAGATTTATACAACAAAATCAAATATTTCAATAGAAATCTTAATTGGATCTTAATAGTTAAGAAATTATGATTTAAAGCGTTCGATGCGATGTTCAATTGTTGTTTTAAAACTTATATGTGATTCTGATAGCCTGACATACTTAATTGGCCCTAATCCTTTCCTCCACAACTATAATAAAATAATCTCTGTAATCATTTAGGTATAAGTTATTTTGTGGTGAAATGTAAAAAAAAAATAAGCTTGAAATTTCAATATATATTTAAAACATGTTTCAGCTATGCAAATTGTTAAAGAAAATGGCTATATTTCACTAACCTTCATTAACTAATAGCTAGTACACATTATTTCTGCCTAAAATCGTTATGTCGAGACTCATAAAGTTAAATGTCAAGTCTAATGTAAAAGGATGCTATGTAAAGCATGTTTAATCATACTCAAACTCAAACATTAATTAATTCAACTAAGATTATTTTAGAACCGCTTTCAAATCTATGAAATGAAACATTAATTTGAAAGCGATGGAATCATTTCATTACATCGCATCGCAATTGGGGACAAAACCGCGAAATTAAAACTTATAATAATTGGGATCTTAATTTGGATTAGTCACAATGCGATGTGGTTGAAACGTTACGTAATTAACAATAGAGCAATTAAGTTTGTTGGAACGCAGTTTGGGCCGAAAACGAATGACGTTTCGCGGCGGACGCCCGCGTTTTGCTCTGCTGCTAGACAATGAAATGCACTGATTCTGCTGACGTTTTAACATATTCTGAACTTTACTATTGTTCTCTTGATGCTTTAAAGACGAAAGTATGTATTAGAGACTATAATAAAGTCTGACTTTAAACAGTTATACAAGTGTGTAACGTAATAAAAAGTTCGAATAGTTTTATTTTTAAATATTTTAGTTGTTTGTTACATACGAAATCTACCCTGAAAAATATTTTAAAATTAAATGTTTTGTTCAATTATATAATTGCAATACCACATTGTTAAGCACATATAGTTTGGGACATAATGACATTTATATTGCACTATTTGGAAGCGATATTAAAGGTACAGTTTATGTATATGTGTTTTATTAACGACCTCCATAATTTATTCAAGAGAACTATAATTAAAGTTAATTAAGGTACTTATGTTTCCTGTTTTCCTATTTATTGTACAGCTTATTTGTAGTTTTATATTTACATAGCTAATAACATTGCAACGGTATGTTAATTATTATTGTATGGAATTTAGCTCTTACCTGGGTCGTTTTATACTTCATTTATTTTACATAATACCATTGATATAAAGATCCTAGATGCATAGTCTCATACAAAAGTAATTGGAGCTAAACATGAGGGAGAGGCTCACAATATTTTGGCCTCTACCTATTTTAAATTAAACAGGATTTTGCACCGACTTTGAATAGTTTTGAAAAATAAGTTAAGTTTTTAGTGAAAGGAACTCGCTTCTATTTTTTGGCATAAAGTTATTATTTTTCTCTAATCGCTTAAATCCGATCCGATCCAGGCAACCACTATCTTGTGTATTTTAAAACTACTTGCTACCATACTTTACACCTTTTACTGATTAAATTTTAACTTAATTACATATTTTTATATCAAGCAAGTAATTAATAACTACTAGTTTTTATTTTTTTTTTTAAGTTTTGTCACAATTCTGACTATATCACTCCCGTAAACTACTAGTTTATCAATGTGTTAAACATTTTATAAAATATTTTGTGGTTGTCATCACATTTGAAAACATCAAGGTGATTAGTTCATGGTGCCCTCGTTAGAAGGCATTTGGCGGTTTTTCATGATGAAAACTGTGATGTGTTGATACATCACAGTTTTTATATTTCAAAACATCAGTCAAAGGATTGGGGCTTTTGAACACTCCAACTGATATTACAGATTATAAACGACATATAGCTGTTTTACACAATTAAAAATTCCTATAAAAAATCATCTATTCTAATATTTTCAGCTATGACAATACAGTTATGGCTATGTTAATGTGATTTAATAGATAGAGTTTCAATTGTATCGTAAAAAGTATTTATATTTTACCTTGTAATACAATTTGTACTACAATACATTGTTGAAGAAAAAATGACTCGTTTATTCGACGAGCTATTTTGTGCGATTATTTAGGGTTAAGAATATAAATTCTTATTGTTAATAAGCACTATACATTAAGTATAACTGGTGTTAGAGTTATTAAGAAGGTATTCCTTTTACATGAAAGGGCATTACAGGATTATTATGTTATTATTAAGAACAACAGGGTTTGTCAAAACGTAGTTAACGCCTGTTAAGTAATTAGTCATTACATGATAATTTAAAATTTCAGATCTTATTCTTAAAATTTATTAGTTGGTGTAACATAGCTTCTAATTTATTACACATGATTATTATTATGAATTATTAATAACAAAACCCGGCCAAGTGCAAGTCAGATTTGCGCACGAAGTGTTCCGTTACAGTCTCCCTCCTTATTTCATATATATTGTTATTTTTAGTATTTGTAAATACAGTGGCAACGAAAATACATAATTTGTGAAAATAGTTTTATAGCTATCACGGTTTATGAGATACAACCTGACGACAGATAGCTAGTGGCTTAGTAATAGGGTGAGAGCCTATTACGAACCCTCCTTTTTGGTAGGTAATATTCCTTAAAAATCAAATCAAACCAAATGCGACTAGTGTGTCGCAAATAGGCCTTTAACACTTTATTACAGGATTATTATTAGATACGTCAGCTCATTGACAAGCACACGTGGCGTTTATTGTCAATATCGTGCAATTGCCCCCGCGACACACTCAATAAAAACTAATGCGTAATTATGTGCCGCTGTACTTATCGACAAACATTGGAAATTATTATGTGTGTGGGGTCGTGGTTGTTTTTCTAACATGAGAATTAGGAACTCAATTACTTTATACACAATATAATAAATAAATATTCAGGGACATTTGACACAACGCCATTTAGTCCCAAACTCAGCAAAGTTGTTACTAGATAACTCTAGTTTCTATTGTAACAACGTTGTCTATCAGTTGATAGACATATTTAGGATCAGGATCAGGATCGAACCCACACCCTCAGTCGCAATATACCATTGCCATATCTACAGCGCCAATCAGGTTGTCAATGATTGTTAATTATAGAATTATAGTATCTATACTAATAATATAAATTTGAAGAGTTTGTTTGTATGTTTGAAGGCGCTAATTTCAGTAAATACTGAAAAAAAAAATTTTTAAGTTCATCATTATCGAGGCCTTTCCATCTATAACGTTATGTAAACTGCTCAGGCTAAAGCTAAAGACCTGATATGAAACAATTAAGCGAATGAAATCTTGTGCCATATGGTAGCGTCCAAAAATGTATTTCTATAGAAGGTAAGAATCGGTTAGGCATTTAATGTACTGGTAATCAAGGTTTTGCAAAATAAAGAATGAAGCAATGCAGCTACACGTAGTAATAGACCGTTAAAACATTTTCAGTTCAAAGCCACTTTTCGCTAGAGAATTGTAAGACTTCGTATTGCCTTATTTACGCTGCAAGGTACAATACTATATTTCTTTAAAGACGTTACTTTGTTGTATGCAACATAATACACGATAAAGATATTTAAACAAAAATGATCTGTAAACAAAAGAGCTCATAACAAGCTTTTTTGAACTAGCATTTTAAGAGAAACAAATTGCAAGAAATTAGAGTAAGAAACAAGAAAATAGAGTAAGAAGTAGATACTAATTTTAACAGCCACATACAATACATTGTTATAGTAATTTCCATATTGGAAGAAAATACATACTATGAATTTGATGTAACTATTTTCCTGCACTGATTTGGAAAAATATTTTTTATTGCTGCATCTGATGGTAAGTGAATACCGCCCACATCTCTAAGAATGGAGTGTCAGTGCATTGTCTTAGCGAAAGGGGATAAAGGAGAAGATTATTGTATGGATAGAAGGAGAGGAACATGAGGGGAAAAGAGAGGTTTGTTATGGAAATAAAAAGTCTTGGGCGATCACACTCGCTGTGCGATACTTAGTATTATAAACTGCTTTATACCGATATCCTGCTTTTGTTACTTCAGCGATGCCAGCTTGGTCAAATTCAATTGAAGCAATGCTCAGCTCCCATTCTAAAAAATATAAAAAGACCTTATCAAAACACAAACACGGAATACCATAAACAGCAGTTAAGCGGATCATGGCGCGGAGGATCACACACAAACTTTTGAAATTTTCAATAAAAAACTTAGACTACACACGTGTACTCGAGACTTGTGAAACAAATTGAAAAGCAAATAAAGGCTTCCGTTAAAAAAACTTTTTCAATTACAAACTTGCGTGTGCCGGCGTAATATCAGCGGTTATTGAACTTGCGTAATGCCATAAACAAACGTATTGGAAAGACGGCTGGATAAAGGAATAGATGAAATGATATTGAACTCAAGGCTAATTAGTTGTATTAACACGGTTTATACTCACTGTAACTCTGTAATAAATCAATATATGAACTCAAGGCTGTTTTCTTTCTTTTGTTTTTAAAATTAGAATAGTACGTTGTCCCAATTTTTAAAAGAATAGAAAGAGGAAAATTTCCCTAGTATATAATTTTTTCGCTTATAGAATTTAAAGTACGTAAATAATGTTTTTGTTGTTTTCAATTTGACTGTAATTAAAAATATAAGAATTATGAAATATCATAAGGCTTTACCTTTTTTGAAGCGAAGAACACGAAAAAACGAGCGAAGCCATGGCCAGAATTTAGTAATCCAATAAATTATTTTCATAGTTTACCAATACTTACGTTTTTTTTAACATTCCTAAAATTTTTTGGTAACTTTATACATTACAAATGCAACAAACAATTATAGGCAAACCCAGCATGCATCTTAAAAATAGATAAGTTGTAAGAGCTTATACCTTCACATTTTGTCAAGTATGAAGCGCGAATTATTTGTTTTCTGCACTTATTACCAAAATTATATTCTGTTATCGTCAACGGATGGGCACTCGCGAAAATTAAATCTCTATTAAGATTTAAGAAAAGGGAGAACTTTTATCAGTTATGAACTTTCGTGACATTTCGCGAAGAATTATTATCGCTTATCTTTCGCGCAGCTCGAGCGAATTCAACTCGGCCTGTATCTACGTTTACTGCAGTTTCTTTCAATTACAGATACTTAGCAAGTTACAAGGTCGCGTTGGGCCGGTGATAGAAATTGTATGTGGCTTGGATTGTTCACCAAAAGTATTGCTGTAATAATTATGGAAAAGGCCTATGATGTATAAAAGCACCAAAAATTTTTATGAATGTAAAAAAATGTAAAGTAATGTTTGTAAACCATTAAAATAAAATAAATTTCTATCGCCGTGGCTTTTTCGTGTTTTTTTTTTTAAAAAATAATGTAAATAAAAATTTTTGGTAACTAAATGATGAAAATTTATAGTCTATTATGAATTATTATTTATAGTCTATGAAGGTTAGCCTAGCATGCGTACATCGGTAGATGCACCATTACTTACCATAAGATGCCTGTGTACTTGATTCCTTGTAAAACACATCGACGTTAAAAATTTTAATAGATTCAGAACAACAGTTTACCTTTTGCGATATAAACATTCACCTTTGACTCCAATTCGAGCAATTATTTAGTAAGAAGTATATAGTTCAGTTAAATGGACATTGGACCGTACGTCTTCTCAGTAATTAAGGAACGGACTGCGGGAAGAACGGAGGTATTGCGTTTCCAATTTACTAACGCAGTGTATAAATTCATTGTTGAAAATGTTAACTAGCTATAGTTCTAAGCGTGGTTTACGTTAAAAAGCTTATATTTAATGTAACCTATTAATTGACTACAATTGTATGGAACAAGACTGAAATCACATGTCATCACAATATATGGAAAAACCTCTGCTTTCGATATTGAGTTATTATCAACTACATATAGGGAAGACACAATGCAACATAAATACATCATAATCGACAGAAGCTGATCTGCAAAACTTAACGTGCCAATATTGCACTAATTAAAGTAATATAGCAAAGAGCGAACGAATAACGTTCTATTGCTGAATATTTTTATAATTATTTTAAAACAAAATTTAAGTAAGAAAGTGAAAAATATTTAGGACGATGTTGTTTATTTGACATTTAATGGATATTGATTAAATGTTACGATGCGAAATTTTCGATATGAATGAACTCTATATGGAATAAGCTGAAATTTATTTCTAATAGAAAAACATAATAATTTAACTCGTAACTAACACATGCCGTTGTTAAAAACTCATTAATAAAGTCACTATTATTAAAACAAAAATATTTTTTTTTACATTTTTTACAAATGTAATTTTTTTTCACATTCATAAAAATTTTTGATAACTACATGATAAAGATGGTGATTATTATATATAGTCTACGAAGGTTCTAGGTTACTTCAGCATGCGTACATAGGTAGATGCACCATTACTTACCATAAGACGCCTCTCTACTTGGTTCCTTGTAATGACACATCGACGTTAAAAATTTTAATAGATTCGGAACAACAGCTTACCTTTTGCGATATAAACATTCACCTTTGACTCCGCTTCCAGCAGTTATTTAGTAAGAAGTATATAGTTCAGTTAAATGGACATTGGACCGTACGTCTTCTTAGTAATTAAGGAACGGACTGCGGGAAGAACGGAGGTATTGCGTTTCCAATTTACTAACGCAGTGTATAAATTCATTGTTGAAAATGTTAACTAGATATAGTTCTAAGCGTGGTTTACGTTAAAAAGCTTATATTTAATGTAACCTTTTAATTTACTATAATTGTATTGAACAAGACTGAAATCGCATGTCATCACAATATATAGAAAAAATCTACTTTCGATATTGAGTTATTATCAACTACGTATAGAGAAGACGCTTCACAGCACTAATACATCATAATCGACAGAAGCTGATCTGCAAAACTTAACGTGCCAATATTGCACTAATTAAAGTAATATAGCAAAGAGCGAACGAATAACGTTCCATTGCTGAATATTTTATAATCATTTTAAAATAAAATTTAAGTAAGAAAGTGTAAAATATTTAGGACGATGTTGTTTATCTAACATTTAATGGATATTGATTAAATGTTACGATGCTATATTTTCTATGATATGGAAGAACTCTATATGGAATAGGCTGAAATTTATTTCTAATGGAAAAACATAATAATTTAACTCATCATTAGGAGCACCACTTGTTACTCGTAACTAACACACGCCGTTGTTAAAAACTCATTAATAAAGTCACTATTATTAAAACAAAACACCCGACTGCTTAAAAATAGTGCACTAAAAAGGGGGAAAAAAGATTACTTTACCAAATGAGCTAAGATAAATATTCTAAGCTACTGCAGCACACTACCACAATTCTAACGAATCCAACAACACCTCACATGTCAAAATCCGTCCAACTGTTTGGGGTGTAGAGCATTTCAAAAAATGGAACTACAAACATAGCCTGAAAAATATGATCCTCTTTCTGACGCAGTCAGGTAAAATGCATTAATTGAAATGATAACGTTCGATGAATAAGGCACGGGCTGCCTTCCTATCATACATAAGCATATTTATAGCATTATATTTTTATTTTATGTATATTAATCACAAACAGCGTTCCCCACCCTACCGCACTTACTGTACGTAATATTGTCTATTCTAGTCAGTATTGTACTTCAATGGCTTTCGACTATTTTGATGAGGACTATTTTTTTATTTTTATATAATTTATTTATTTTAAACATGCAAATGAATTAATTGCATTTGCTTCACTCGATTGTAAAGGAAGCAAAATCGTGCGTATTGTAATTTTGTGAGCTATTTGCAAACCAATACCGAGGGAAAGGCGAGTTAATTAAATAAAAATACGAGAGCGCTTGCGGAGGTGTCAAACACCAATCAGCAAATAAAGAGCCGCCAATAAGTTAGCGGTCTATTCACAGATCGAAAAGGTTCTGATTCATTGTCACGTCTCGTTTTGATTGGACGTGCTTTGATACCGATAGCCGGGATTGCCATCGCTCGAAATTTTAATATATTTTTTATACACCCTCATATTCGATTCTATCCTGCGGTTTGGCAATATTTATGACGAGTTATTTTGCTTGGACAGGACTCGGTTATAGCGGTTGGATGTAATGGTTTCCATTTATTTATTGAATTTGCGCACAATAGCGATAGCTTATTAAAATTGTTCGACAAATATAAACTTTTGTTATTACCGCGGTGGTGTTTATCTTTCGTCGCAGCGTTATCGGATTTCGAGTAAAAAATTTCGTTTGTCTTTTTTTCGCTTAAAGTATTAAATTATTGGTGTTCGCCGTTGGAGTCGGTGACGTCATTCCCGGCTCGTGACGTCTCGTGGTGACGTTTCATTCATTGTTCGTCGCTGAATGCGATCTTGGATAAAGCGGCACTAATTATTTCCGTACCAGCTCGTCATCGAAATGCGGTCGCGTAGGCGATTCAACACGTTACAGGATTGATTTTCAAACTGAGATATAGAACAAACGGGGCTTCATTTATTCATGTCGTTACACATTGCTGATAAAACGGTGTGCCGCTTTCAAACAACTTCCAATGTACGGAGTTATCAATTGAACTGTACGAAATTGTAATTTAATTGTGAATCTAACAATAAAGTTTGACATTCTTACTTATTTTGTTTATCTTTTATTCATAAATGTATTTTTTGTTTCTGTTACTGTAAAAAATGCTTTTATGAATAATATTAAGGAATTAAAAATTTATTAAGCATCTACCAAGGGTTTGACATCCCCACCTATGGGAGTATACAAAACCTTGGTATCAAGTGACACATTTTTACACGTCCTTACATCTTCATAATTTAATCAATAACCTATAATCCGACAAAATCGGAAAGGTATATTTGCCTTAATACATTCTAGGTAACATGATGCATTCGTAATAACGTTCGTCGCAAATCCAGATAAGCCAGCTCGAAATAATAACGATGCTTGTGACGTGTATCAAAATTCAGGATATAAATAAGACGGGAACAGGTGCATCGTTATTGGAAGCATGCACAATGATAACCTAGGGTTGTTGAGCATTCATAATGTAACTATTTTCGTCACAGATAAAAATCCTGAGTATGAGCGCGTGACATACTCTCATTATTTGAAGATTGAGATATTAAAAAAACTAAATATAAAATTAAATTAAATTAGGTAAGTAATATTTGTTTCAATATTTATCACCTGTAATGTAATTGATGATATAGATTTGGATTGATTTTAAAATAGTTAAGTTAATAAGATATTTTATTACAAATAAAAATTCGGGTGTTATACTACGATACTTTGATTATTGTTTGACGAGTCTAAGTTTATTTTAAAATAGTTAAACTAATAATAAATAAATTAATTCATTCATCAAATGATCCCCAGGATTTAGAGATAATATGAACTATACCTTTTCCGAAAGTACTTATTTTTGAAACACAGAAAGTCCCGAATTTTATTTATGTTTAAATGCTTACTAAAGTTTAGTTTATAAATATTTAAGATAAACCTGAAACTTTTGAGAACCTCTAAGATTTTGTAATAAATTACGCGCGATATTGGAAAGATTAAAAGGACAGGAAAAGGGGAATAAGTTAGACGAAAAGGGGAGAATTTTTCGATACTGAAGTTTGCTTTGAAATAAAAATTTAATAAAAAAAATTAAAAAGCCACGTTATAAACATTCTTAAGTGACAAATTAAAGAAGTAAAATAATATACATAAACACATTATCAGTATGTATAATACAATAAAAAAAAACTTGTTAGATCACTTAAAGAAATATTTCTATTAAAAGTATATAAAGCAATATTGTTTTCATCTACAGGGATAAGATCTAGACATCTGAAAGCCTATTCTAATAAAAAACAATCTAGTTAAGATTGGATTGGCGAGTGGAATAATAAATGTGCATAATAAAGAATAATTATGGTGTTATGTATTGTGCGATGTGTCCTTAGGGCCCTCGCCCACTACCACTTTTTGTAGCGATGCAATCCCGCGTCAGCGGCAGCTACTAACGCGCTACAATTGCGTTTGTAACGCGCTACTGCATCACATCTTAGCGATGCAAAGGTGCCACCGTATAAGGTGCAATTATTTTTGTATCGGTCCTGAATCGCGTTTGACAGATAACAATTTTCGCGACAGACGCGCGAGTGTATCGCGTTTTCATCGCGACTGAATCGCGGTTGGGATGACAAGGGTATGCACCGAGTCACTAAATCGCGTGTGTAGCGATACAAACGCGCTACAGCATCGCTACAAAAACTAGCTAGTGGGCGAAGGTTCTTAGATTCGATGCGCTTAAATAAATGTTTAGAGTAAAGGAACTAAGTAGCAGCATCATTTGTTTGATTTTATCGTACATGTTTATCTCTCACAATTGTTGACGATATTATGATGTCTAGCATTGCCATTGTTTAGTTTACAGAAATAAATAAAAATATTTTAAAACAGACTTCCTTGATATGAAAGTGATTTTTTTTTTTTTGCAACGATTCAGATAAAAAATATTTTCAGAATCACGTTACGTTAAGTGATCACCACCGCTTAAGAATTCCTGTGAGATTTTGCAGTTCATTAGTTCTTTTCTAGTACTATTAGTAAAGTAAAACTTAAAAGTTTTAAGAGGTTTTTTTCTTTGTTTGAACGTGATAATCTCAGGAACTACAGGGCCGATCTAAAAAAATATATTTGTGTTAAATCATTACTCAAAGGCTATATAACATTATGCTACGGGAGTGAATCTGCACGAAACAGCTATAATATAGAGGACAAGAAGCTTTATTGAGAATTACTTTACCACACATTAGAATGCGAGAGGTTTTCAAATAAACCTTCAAATAAGCCATAAAATTTTATTCAGCACATTGTCTAGTGCATTCTGTTTGCGAAAGAGCTGTGTTTGGGAATTTATCGACTAAGTATTGTAGTATTGGACGAATTTGCGTCTATTCTTGAAAAATAAAGCCTTTTAAAACCATACTTTACTGTGTAGAAAAAGAACGAACGAATGGGGTAATAGTTATATTATTCGTGATTTTATTATTTGATATTGTTTTTATTTCTCCGGACCTGCGAGTGAAACAATGGTTTTATAAACTATAAGACGAAAAAAAAAATCACGCCTCGAATTAATTAACTCTTCGTTTTTTTTGGAAATCGGTTAAAAAGGAGGTAGGAGGACCTATTCCAATGAGGTTTTATAAGATTCTGGGAACGAAAATTAAAATAAGGTTACTTAAAAATTAATAATACATAATTGTACATTACATTATATATTGAAAAAAAATGCATTATCTAATATAATTATTTAACAAACAATAAAAACATACAAACATAAATGTAACGGATTTTATAAAAAAGTATAACACATAAATTATTTAAATGTCATCATTATTCGTTTATTCCCTCAAACAATTTAGATATTACTATACAACCGCATTCCTGATTCTAATAACACATCGCGAAACCCCACCATTATTTGTCAATGTCTGGAGTTATTTCAGGTTCAAACGCATGGCCAGGAATTAGAGCATACATAAAGAGACTGTCATGTTCTGATATCTCTGTTATTATGTACATTTATGATTCCAGTCGCAAATCCAATCTGTTGTTGCGCTCCTATTCCAGGAATTGATTTTAACGAGCTTCGTTGACAGATATTGGGTCTGATTAGTGCTCTTTGTTGTGCATAATTGTCGACAGTCTAATGCTGCAGATTTACGACGCGCCATTACGTACGAAGCATTGTCTTGCGAATTGCATTAATGTGTGTATATTGTTTAGTATTACTAAAGAACTGTCATCAATTTTATACACATTCACATGTAGATTCAGAAGTAATAACACTTGTGAAATACAATCGTGTCTCAATATTACGCAATTAGGAAAGCCTAATTCCTCAGTACGAAAGCAAAGTAAAATATAATTTCGCCTTAACAAGCAACATTTTATTGACAAAGGGTTCAGAAGCCATAAAATTGTGTATACTATTAAAACGTCAATTGCAGGAAAGTGCTTAAACAAGCGTTGGCCAATTAGAAATTCCGGCAACATAAAAGTGACCAAAAGGCAAAACCTTACAAAGTATCGCCACTAGCATAAAGCGGCTCGAATCTGAACCCTCGTCGTTTAAACTCAATTTGTTGAAGCCTATTTAATTTTCATCTAACAACGTTTCATACTTTAATTAACCAGAGTGTTGTTTGTTCGCTCAAACGTTTACAGTGAATCGAAGACTTGTAAGAAATTGATGCAAATTCTCCGCTAAAATGCTATTAACAATTTGTTATTGCTGCTATTTCCCTTTGTTGTGACTGTTTACTTCTTTACTTAATAATAACTACAGTGTGAATTAATTTAATATTGTGTTGATTGAAAAGTAAGTTGTTTTATAGATGTTTAGGAGTTACTAAACAGCCTAATCTCTCGACGATTGCGATCATAAATGACAGATTTGACAGTAACTGCGTTCGTTAGAGGATGACTATCGTTAAACCACTTTAACTACCAGCTTGCATCTTAGTCTATTCGTGATAAGCCCATGAAATATAGCGACCAATATAGGTTTTAAAGTACTTGGGGTGACGTTTCGGACAAAATGATATAATAGACAACAGAAGATGGTAATAGAAGGAATAAGTCTAGTCTAGAAAGTCTAGTTTCTTTGTATATAAACGAATAAAAAAACCGACTAAGCGACAAAGCCCAAGAAGTGATCCGTACCAGACCTCCCGACAGACAAATTTGATTTTTTTAATTCTTAGTATTTGTTGTTATAACGGCAACGGAAATACATAAATAGAATAAAAATTGAAATATTCCTGAATATTCTAGCTTTCTAGATATCACGGTTTATGAGATAATACACCTGGTGATAGACAGACAGCGAACGCTTAGTAATAGGGTCCTGTTTTTATCTTTTAGGTACGGAACCATTAAAAGGTCTAATATCACATATAGGAATAAGAATGTAGGCTTAATTAATAAAAATTCAATTATGTTTAGAAGTACAGTTTTTTTATATGTAAATCGAAAAAGAATTGTGAATGAATGAATTCACTTCAGTGAAACCCCTAAATTGTTAGTCTTTCGAAGTTAAAAATGAACCAGATGAGATTGCAATAATACCGCTTCTACCATAGTGCAACCGATCACAGCATTGCGTTATAGAATAGGATAAGTTTCCGCAAGACCATTGTGGGGCCGTTTTAAGACTACTTTTATAAGTTTTTGACTCAAAACTGAAATTCTATTCCGTATAATGACTTCCTTTTCTGTAATGTCTAGATGAAATTCTTGCTTGTGTTCCAATATAACTGTAGTAGTTTCAAAGTTACATACATTCGTTTTTATGTGTACTTTTAAAGATTTTTTTAGTTTTAGTGTATTATGTATATATCTCTATTGCTTCTGCCTCGATCAAATAAGATTTCCTATAATGTAATTCCGCAAGTATTTTAAGAACTACTAAAATAATTGTGATATTTAATGAGTTTAGTAACTAATGTTTTGTTCGTGAAGAACCCTAAAAACATTTATTTTTAGATGTCCCAAGACCAATGTTTAATACTTTATTTTTTCAAATTATATATTATGTACATAAATCATTGAAACCAAGTATGGAGGTCACGGCCAAACTCAATACCACATTATTGTATATAATTATAAACCCCGCTTACTTATAAGGATTTAAATTGCTTTCTTTCATTGTACGATAAAGCTTTAATAGAAGGAATATTGTGGAAAGTTCTAGATAAAGTCGATTTAGCCTGTATTCAAGCAATCTACGACCTCTATATGGGCGTCTATTGTGCACAACTCTTCCGACTTCAATATAATTTAAGGCATTTTTCTATACACATCTTCTATTGTCGTATAAATTCATATATTGTGCGATTTTCTCGCTTCAGTGTTTAGGTATACTTTTTACATATTTTTAATCCTTGTGGAATAAGATATAGGTTTTTCTCAATGGGAGTATAGAGGTCATCTGATTTAAAGTGATTATCATCAGTCATGTACGTCATCAGAAAGGAAAATGAATAAGGCAAAAATTTATGATAAATCTGAGAAAAACTTGTAAAAAATTATAAGGGACCTACTTAAACATCAATGAATATTTTTTTACATTAAAAATGATATTTAAACAAAGTTTCTTTGTTTTTCATAAGGTCCTTGTTGTTGGAATACTGTTCAATGATTAGGTATTTTATTTACTTTTCAATTAGCCGTTTTCCACAGCGTTGGTCACGTTTAGCTTAAATAAAGATGTTCTCATAATAATTTCCTTTGATTGAAATAAATATAAAGAGACAACAATGAAGTAACCGAAGATTCTTTGTTTTAATAAACATTCTGTATTCAGTAATTGAAGTGAAAACGTTCCCCGATATATTTATTTGGAATGTTTGTTGAAATAAACTTATATCGTTCATTTATGTAAGTTTCGCGAACTTCCATCAATACTTCCACGAACATCGATATGTAAGGGGGAGAACAAACTTATCGCGTTTCTATACAGGAGAATAAGAGCAAATCAGAACACTCTCTGATATCCCAATTTGGCCATTTAGAAACAAAGCATTATCCAAATTAACCGAACAAATACGTAATGATGCCGTTCGACTTCCGCTGTACCTACAACACTAACAATACCCACCTATACAATTATCCATCGCTTTGTCTCACACTGAGCGTGAAAATCTCTCCTTACTGTCAGTATCTGTACATTTAACTGTCAACGGAGGTACAAAATGTAACAATAGAATAACAAACAGTCTGTAATCGCTTTAAAAATAGATCAATACGGATTTCTCGAGAGCGGTTTGCGACCGTGAAAGAACAAAGTGGGTACTGATTTGTGGTCGTCGACGTCCCGTTCAGTGTCTCATTCCTAGAGAGATTGCTAGTACATAGATGGATGGTAAGTACAATACATTATAGATGTGTGGAGCAAAAAGAGCAAGTTGGCGTGCGCCCAACCAACTGTAGCGGCGGCTTGTTTCATACGTCACATTAATTAAGCATCAGATAGAATCTCAGAGCTGGAAGATATTTACGATAAGTCCTCAAAGTAGTAAACATGATATTTGGAGAATCAAGTCGACAGGTGTGTCATGTTGACAAAATTAGTGGCGTTGCTCTTTACGGATACTCATACGGATTTATGTGAATTTATATTACTAATGTATTTTCATTGCAAAATTGATTTATTTGAAATTAAAAATATTTCAGTATCTGCCAATCTGTATAAAAGATCCTGTCCACTTTATGATTATTTTGATGGGTTTATTTTAACTTAAGACAATACAAAATATAATTCGATCGTTATTGATCGATCCATGTTTTAAAGACTTTAAGTCCAGTTATACAAATGGCCTCTTTATTTTATCGTATGTACAGAAATCGTTGATAAAAGGGCTTAAAATAAACTATGGAACTGTTTACAAGGGTGTAAAATGGTGTAGGTAGGTTGTACCTACGCCTACGCAACTACCTATATTAATTTTATAACATTCAACCTTTAAATTAACTATGCTAGTTCTGGATTTGCAGGAATACATATTTCATGTTAATAATATAAAAGTTGTCATCAAAATTAAGCTAGAGTTGATAAGCTTCGTAAACATTGTACTACACATGTGTACTACAAATTGAAAGTTAACATTATTCAAATTTTTCAGTGCAAATTGTCCAAGATTTATGACAACATTCTTAATTTATGTATCTTCGGATTCATAACACCATCAGATAGAAACCATAAAATGTGCATAGCACAGAATACTCGTTCGTATTAAGGAGCAAAAACTATAAATGGTTTCGGGTACCTGGTTGGTTTCGTAGCTATTTTCAGGTGAAATGCGATAGCCGAGACGGCGACCCTTTGTAAGGGTTTATGCAGCTTCAACTCCTTCTATAAAATAATATCAGTAAGTTATATAATAGTTTCTGTTGTACCTTTGACATTTCGAG
>LQNK01000129.1:969522-993728 GCA_001586405.1 Phoebis sennae
CGAGCATATTATTAATAAAAAAGTTGTCATCGAAATCAAGCTTCAGTTGATAAACTGGGTAAACATGTGTACTACACATGGTCTTTTGTTTTGAAAGATATATTGAAAGTTGACAATATTCGAATTTTTCAGTGCAAATTGTCCAAGATTTATGACAATATTTTTAATTAATCTATCTTCGGATTCATAACACCATCAGATAGAAACCATAAAAAGTGCATAGCACAGAATACTCGTTCGTATTAAGGAGCAAAAACTATAAATGGTTTCGGGTACCTGGTTGGTTTCGTAGCTATTTTCAGGTGAAATGCGATAGCCGAGACGGCGACCCTCTGTAAGGGTTTATGCAGCTTCAACTCCATCTATAAAATAATATCAGTAAGTTATATAATAGTTTATATTGTACCTTTGACATTTTGAGTTGTTTATATCATAATGGTGCTCTATAGATTGTAACAAATTGCAATATGACAGGTTCTATAGGAATAATTTATTATGGATCTGGGAAAAGTTAAAATACGTGTTATAAGATGAAACTATTGGTATATTGCTATTACAATTGGCGTGAAACGAAAAACTTACCGCAGGATCAGCAAAATTGGAGAAAAAAATATAATAGAAGAAGACAAACATGATATATGTATTCTCAATTCCATACAAAAAGTCGCTCAAAATATACACAAAGTCATTCGTGAAACAGGTATAAAGCATAAAAATGGTCTATCAATCTTCTAACGTTAACCGCTCAGTACTTAGACCAAGATCACAGTGGGAGGGGGCAAGTCGCCATTTACATGTGGTCGGGGGTCAGTCGCTATCTCGCTGATTTACAGCCATATTCAATTGTTAGCAGGACTTGTATCAACAGCTGCCACCGACAAATAGATAGCTCCACTTTGTATCCTGTAGTTTAGGGCTGCCCGAAATCGTTTTAACTGGAAAATGCTTTACATTCACATTCGACAAACGTTAGCCACGTTTGTCGAATAAAACTGAAACTGTCTAATTAGGTTCTATAAGGGCTGTATTACTGTATGAATGGACAATAATACAATCATATTCTTTTGAATGAAGCACTAGAAAATTAGGCATCAAACAGCAAAACTAATCCAAAGGTAAGATTTTCTGTTCAATCATAATTTTTATACCAAAAACAATCTAGCATACCAGTCATAAATACATAATCTTGCCTTTAGACATTGGTATTATATAGAAAGGTTGTCTATCCATCTAAAGTAGGCTGCGTTTTCTTTGGCGGTCCTAGGAAACCTCGGCGTAGGTAAACACACGCGATGTATCCCGCCCGGCCGCTTTGTCCCCACTAATGACCCTGCTTTCATCGCGGCCTCGTCTGAACGTGTGCAGGTATGGACATTAATTGCTAATATTTGCGTGGATGATAACCTAAAGTTATATTTTAAATTTGGGTTTAAAGTACCGAAGACTAATATTACTTTGGACCTATTAGACAGGTAGATGTTATGGATTTCTGTGAAAACTACAGGATCAGAAAAAGGTTAAAGATACAAATACAGTGTTCATATACTAATAAAATATACCGATCCTTCAATTTGTCGATGCAGATAGTAGAACTACATCTAAAACAAACTTTATTCTGTAAGATGTAATGTATTGAATCAAAATCAATCAAAACAAACTGTCGAATGTTTTAATTTAATAGCGTGTAACCAATATTTGATAAAACTTCTAGCATAAAATAAGTATAGAAATTTTATACTTTGACATTTTACCTTCATAACGCTAATATTACATCTATGGCTTCATGCAGGAAATAAATTCAAGCATTGCATATATGGAGCATCGGCTATAAGTTAAATGCCAACGAAACATAATAGTATTGTCGAAAGGCCAATATACTCTATTGTAAGAATGTACAGTACAGTATGTGAGATATGAGAAGCCTTGTATCGTCACTCGGCCCGTTCCCACTGTAATGACCCTATAACGGTCCACATTATTATTTATGTTGTGTTGCTGAGAACGGCATAATAGTACCATAAGAACGAAATAAATTCTCGCAGAGTTCAAGCACTTACTCAAGGATAATATCGCTTGTCTTGTTATCGCACGATAATTGACGAATTAAATTGATGTATAAGTCTATTCCACACTAAAGGCATTCGATGGAATTAAAGTATTCATACTCAGACAGATCACTGATAGATTTCCGACATAAAATTTATAGTTGTCCGAATTTATCGTGAAAATATAAGGAATTACAAGACGGTATAAATGTCAAAATAACATTACTATTTTCTTTTCAAAAATGAATTCCGTCTTCAAATGTCAAGTTATAATAGCAATGGTTAGTTTTAAGCGAAATTTAGGTCGATAGTTCGTTTATTAGGTCGATCGTTCAGATAGTCTGTCAAGCCGGGCAAGTGACGGGACTATATCTGACCGGACCTATTCGATTTCTTGTTGCGTCGGTAACGCAAAAATAGCTGCTTGGTCTAGAATTTAAACTAGCTCAGCTTTACGAAAAACATTTATGCAGACTGTCCGATTTTTCCGCTTGAATAGCATTTAAATGAAGCGCCCCTAAAAATCTTTTGGGTCTCCACAAATCTTCTCTCGTATTCTTGTTTTTGTAAGCGTATTTCTAGTTCCGTTGATGCCTAAATTTACCTTGTTTTTGTTCGTTTGTTTTCATTCGCAAATTTTAATAGGAAATTTTGAAATTCTGAATACCGAGTAATGTAAAGTAATCTGTAGATGACAGTTTTGAAATCTGAAAAAGTTTTCATTCCAATTCCGTTTCTAAGTTCGGTTAGATAGCTGAGTCATACACCGAACCGGCAGATTTATAACCAAGCTAAGGGAAATTAGCTGAAATAACAAAAATATAGCCGCGTAATGTATATAAAATGGGATTTGTCGAGTTCGTGGGCGTTCTGAACTTATCAACTTAGATGGAGTTCCTTTCGATAAATAAAACAACTTTCTCTCGGAACACGTAAGGTAGCTAAAGCCGATAGAAATACTCATAACGTTATGAATATCGGATGAAGCTGGGTAGTTTCATGACACAATATTGCTAGCTCTCTTCATTATCACTTGTTATTGGAAACTCAATAAGCCACGTATAAATGCATTTTTTCCTTTATCTTTTATTTTATCATGAGCGCCGGTTTATTCTCGCTGTCTGCTTATTTTATTGCGCGGTTGGATAAATATTGGAACTTTCGGTGGGGCACAGCTTTATTATATTATCAATGAGGCCACCGTTTTGATAAATTCTATATTACATTCGGTAACAATATTATCAATACCACTATATTAGGGTTTCTTTTTTCATCAATAACAAAATGTATTAGTTTGTAAAACGACACCCGCATCGAGATACATGCTTTTACAGCACTGCTATTTACTTTTTTGTAGGTATTTTGTAACAATATAGATGACATATTTCCTTGATATGTCATCTATATTCGTCATGTCAATTAATTTAATTTTATACAATTTATTTTGCTCAGAAAATGCAATGTCTTATGAAAAATGAAAGGTTAAAATAATAGAAGAAATTGTTCAAAGTCTTCCAAATGCTTTTAACTTATTAAACACAAAACACAATGCAATACTTCACAAAGGTGAGCCGTCTGTACATTATAAACGACAACATCGTATAACTTGTTATTTTTAGGTCTTATTTTATTCAGACTGCATGCTTATGCCTGAATTGCGGCTAATGCTAATCCAATAAAGCGGACATGTGTATTTAATACAGGTCAGTCGGGCTGTAATAGTCTTCATACGTATGATATATTTAATATAAAATTGCCCGACCACTTCACGGTAACTTTCTATCCCGATAGAGAAAATTAGCTGGCCATTTTAACGTGAAGTAAAAATGAAGTAAAAAGCCACGCGAGCCATTAGAGAACCTTAACGACTTCGATCAGATGAATAAATGATTGAATTTTCAATTAAGATTAGAGGGAAACGCGACGTCCAACTTTGTTGACAATCGTCGGTCTTAGCGGGAACCAGTGATGAAAAACTGTTTCATTAGCTTTTCAGTACTTTGTCAATTTGATAGAAAGTTTTTCTTTTGTAACAATTTTAAATTAAGAAAATGTATTGGTAAGAAGTTTCACGTTGCTATAAAAGCAGAGCTAAGTGCGGAAGTTGGGTACCTAGCAGATATAAAGCTTGAATTTTTCATAAAAAGGATTGTCTTTTGAATATTGGCGGTGTAAACTTTATTTTTATAAAAAGAGGGACAACTCGAGGTAAAATCAATTTTAACACCTACATTTCGTATTCAGTTGAAAATTAAAAAGCAAAGACTATATAAATATATATAACATACGTGATACGATCCACCTTCTTTAACTACTTTAATAATTTATACATATTTTGTTCCGATTTATAATTTGAATCTATTCCTCATTTTATATACGACGATGTCAAAGTCAAGTGATTTAATGATTCATTTATTAAATTACAACAATAAAATATGAACTGATACGGATCTGATTTCCCATTAAAATAACATAACGTATCCACTCGCGCAGTAAATTAGTCCACAATGAGACAAAAACTTGTTTACAGAGCTTTTAATATCGCGATATTACAAATGGAATATGACATCACATTAATTTCAGCAGTCATTCCTTAAGTCACGTGCGACGTCGGAAACAACTGTGTCTTGAATTGTATTCTAGTTAAAAATTAAAATTTTATCCTCGTTTCAGTGTGTGACTCACAGTAAAAGCTTTTGAAATGTTTTAAATGAAATGTTTACTTTCATAATATTTCAGTCCATGATGTTTTACATTTTATTTTAAGTCGTATTTTTATCGCTAAGAGGATTGACAGAAGTCCAGCTGGTGTGAAGCACCGTTGTGACTCGAAAAGTCGGTATTGTTCGTTAATTTAATAAATTGAAAGAGGAAAATTTTAATTACATTATTCACAAGATTATTTTATAACTCTAGTATTCTTTACATTGTTGTAACTATCAAACAAATGAGAAGTAACTTTTAACCTTTTTTAGTTTTGGTATGTTTTTTTAAATGCATAATAGATGTGTATATTACACGTTTCTAAGTCTATACTTAATATTCCGCCGCATAATCATAAACTGAACAATGTTTCAACCATTTAACATTTCCAATGCGTCATAAAATTTGCAGTTACCATGGTTTCAACCACAAGGATGCATTTGACCGCACCTCGCTTGATTTACAACAGATTGTCGCCGTGATCTATGAACGCCCCTCAATGATCAACCTTTGCACTTGCGCCAGATTACAACAATAATAAGATACAATGTTGCTAGCTATCACCGACTTCACGTAGAACGGGCCAATATATAGGCATGATTTTTCAATTCACAACAGTTTTTTTTTTAATTCACCGTTTTCTATGAGTGCTCCTCTATGATCAACCTTCGCACCCGTAACAGATTACAACGCTAATAAGATGCAATGTTGCTAGCTATCACTGACTTCACATATTCTGGAACGGACCAATATACAGGCATGATTTTTTCAATTCACAACAGATTACCACTGTTTTCTATGAGTGCTCCTCTATGATCAACCTTCGCACCCGCGCCAGATTACAACAATAATAAGATAATGTTGCTAGCTATCACTGACTTCACATATTCTAGAACGGACTAATATATAGGCATGATTTTTTCAATTCACAACAGATTACTACCGTTTTCTATGAGTGCTCCTTTATGATCAACCTTCGCACCCGTACCAGATTAAAATGATAATAAGATGCAATGTTGCAAGCTATCACCAACTTCACATATACTAGAACGGATACATATCTATGGGCACGATTTTTTATTCACAACAGATTATCACCGTTTTCTATGAATTCTGCAACTCCCTAGAAATCAACCGAGGAACCGGCGTTAGCTAACTATAATAATGGAATACCATTGTTTTATGTTGCTTATTATGACTGATGTCACTTATTCTAGAATAGGTATCGACCCATTCTAGAATAAGTGATGTTGATAGACATCTGTCTATACGTACAATTTATTGAAAAAATCACAAAAATGTTTTACAACAGATTGTCGTCATGATGCATGAATGCTGCAACTTCTCAATGATCAACCTTTGAACCAACGCCAGCGTACTATAATAACGCAATACAATGTTGCTTGTTATCACTGACGTCAACTATTATAGAAAAGGCCAATGTCTATACGTATGGTTTATTGTAAAACTCTTACAAATATGATTTACGAAGGATTGTCACCGTGATCTTTGAGTGCAACTGCTCATTGATTAACTTTTTACCCGTAACAGATTAGTACATTAATAAGATACAATGTTTCTAGTTACCGACGTCAATTATTCTAGAAAGGGCTTAAATTACACGTACGATTTTTTAACAAAATCTCACACAAATGATTCTCAACGGGTTGTCACCGTGATGTTTGAGTGCTGTAACTCCTCAATGATCAACCTTGATACCAGCACCAGATCACTACATTAATGGGGTACAATGTTGCTAGGTATCACAGACTGATTCTCAAATAGGTCTATGACCTATATCTAAACATTTTAATGACTTATTAAAAACAAGGAAGAAGTATTTTGATTTATTTTCATTATAACAATTTTCCTTATTGTCCTTAATAAAATAAATAAAATAAAATAAAATGAAACTGATTCAATATGAATACATTTGTATTTATTACAGCAAGCATTATTATATCCTAGATAACAAAATTTTATAATCTTAAAATTATACACTTTCAATTGCCTAAAACAAATACAATTAAGCAAATTTTACTTGTTTTTCAGGTATATTAATATTTTTGTACGTCAGAGCAATTGAATTTTGTTACAAAAAATATTATAATTATTAAAAACCCAAAGTACCTATTTCACATATACAAACATATTCCATGATCACACTTCTATTATATTCACGTTTGTTACAAATAAGTGAATAAATAAGTATTTTTATTCATTTGATTGACATGTTTTTAATGAATGTCAAAAGTTGGTAGGAGACTGATGATATTTTGACGAGTGACGCCACATCAGTATTTTTTCTATTCCAAGATTATGCTTTTTTGTCTTAATTAGTTAAAATGTTGAACACGTGTGCTACTGATGTGGACTTCCATTTCTAGAAAGATGACAAATTATTTTTACAGATGTTGAGTTTTATTCATTAAATAGACAAAAAACGTAATTAAAAGTAGGTTTGTAGTACTTTGTATTTAATTGTTAAGCATGTGTTTTGTTTTGCATAATAAGGTCTTTATTTTCCTCAAACAAAAGGTTTATCTTCTTTTTTTATATTATGATGAATACAATGAATCAAAATCGATTTTAATACAAAATTACTGTGAAAACAACTCTTAACTAAAATAGGTATATTAGGTATCATTAATAAATGATTTGCTATTAAAAATATCACACAGAAGCTTTACAATAAGTATTAGGTACGATTCCATTTCAATTTGTAATGTAAATATTAGTAAAGTATAATTTGTATACAAATAAATAAAACACTACACCAACGTAAGATCTTCATATCTCCCGAAAAGTCCCACTCCGACCCCTGAGGGCGACATCTATTAAATCATAGCAAGCAATAAATTCTGCACTTAAGTGGTCTTGTTGATTTGATATAACGCCATCTAGCGTCAACACCTCGACCTATTATGGTATGAAGAAATGCAATAGTTTTGAATGCAACTGAAAGCGGGGTTAAAATGTCCTCATTTTTTAGTTATAATTTATATTTAATGTGCAATTGTGGTTTATATGTAAAAGATTAAAAGTGTCTCTTATTCACTGCTTTAAATGTTATTTGATGTTTTCAAAATATTTAATTAAATATATTAGAACAATTTAACAAAAATAATAAATATATTGTGACTGAATATCGAGTATTAAGTATATCGAATGCAAAACATTAGTCATAATAATTTTTATATTTACTTTCGGAAATTCTAATAAATACGTTAATCATAAAATTTTCCCGGCATTCTCGTGACGGTATGGTACTTACAACAATATTGAACTTAAAATTATTCTCTGTACTTAAGTAGTATGAAAACTTTTTACATTGATTGTAAGTAATTATTATCCAGTATCTTATAAAAAAAATTAAAGTTTTGTTTGCATCAAAATAATTTCATGACATCGCCTCTAAAGTTTTGAGTTTTAGTCTAGAAGATATACATGATGTATTTTCAACTTTGATTTAAGATAACATATTAAATCTTATTATGAATACCTATCAGGTACATGCGTAGGTAAGTCATTTCACAGTACCTGTGAAAGCATCGATATGACTTTCCTTATAAACAGTTGATATTACATTTTTTTTATTTTAGGTATACCATTAGAAATTTTACACAAAAAATCAGTTATAACATACATACCTACATAGCTGCTCCTTTAAAAAATAATATTATTCATAAAAATCGTTACCACAATGTTATAATTATAGGCTCATATTGTATGACGCGTTAACGTATGTATAAGCGGATAACGTACATAATAATTACTATACCAAATATTTGTAAAGTAACTTAACGAAAACTAAAGCTAAAGCGGATCTGGGTCGGATCAGTGCGCGTTTTGTTCGCGCCACAGATTATATATGGAACTAGATAGCACGTGTTTGTATCAAGCAGAAAATATTTGTAATCTTTATGAAACAGGAATTATTCTTCCCGTTGCCTTATAATATTGTTTTGATTTTTTTGATAACTTAGTGTGTTATTTGTGTTAAGATTCTTTCACTTGTATTTCCAAACAATACTATGAGTTCTCACTACGCACAGGGCCTCATAAAGCTATTCAGAGACGATACTTGAGTGGCGGTTTGTCACTTGGCGTTTTATGTTCCATATTATGAAGATGAACACCCATTAACACTCATAAAACTTTTCCAGATCTTTAAAATTGCTATACCAAAAATTTAAAGCAACGTAACAGTATATCCTAGATTTTTAAGTTAGACGGAAGAAGAGAAGTGATAAGGATCGAATTGATGAAGGTATAGGACATGAATATGACGGAATGACAGAGAAGTAAAAATAAAGGAAAGCTCATTAGATGTACCGCATTATATAGAGTAACTTCTAGTCTCAGTCACACTTACACAAATTAGAATTCCATTTAATAGGAAACGTGTCACAAGACTAGACTTAGACTTCATTTAATAGGAACAGTGTTACGCTCGGTACAGTTTGCATCATCCAGTTCGACCAAAGCTCCATGGTTCGCGCCATACGATCCGTAAGTCAACAATGTATAAAGTTTTCATTGGGTTATCGCGTAAAATCGGCTAACGTGGAAATGCTGCGATTGCTGTTTGAATGGATAATGAGCTCTTGTGTATTCGTTAATTGAGTCGATATGTAAATAAACAGGAGGTAGTGATCGGGTCGCGCTCAATCATGGCCGTCAAAGGATCGCCGGCTATATTGTTCCGATTTGTTGACGATTCGTGTAATTTGTAACAGATTTGATTAAAGTTAGCTTAATTAACTTTATCTGGTAGTTTTATGTCGTGTGGATGATTTTCATTAAGTGTAACACCATAATTTATATTAAATGAGCCCAAGAAAAGGGGCACACCTTTTCCTTGGTTTCAAACAATCTCCGTACAAAATTGTTTCCAAATCTGTTCAATGGTTTAGGCGTGAATAGACAGACATACAGACAGACAGTGTTACTCTCGCATGGATAATAATGTTATTTATTATAATCATAATGCTGCTAAGGAAGTAAAGATAGTAGGAATCCTAACTTGCTCGAAATATTTGGTGTATGTTAAAAATTTGATCATTTTCAAACGGAGCATCTTCCTTCTTAACAAAACTCATAATGTGAAACTGAAAAATTAAAAATAACCAAATAAGATTCTGATAAATTATTTTCAGAGAAACGGTTATGATTTATAACAATTTAAAGTTCTTTTGATGATAGTAATTCAAGCCGAAGTTATATTGTTAAGTTGGCACTAAAACTTCGTTCTGGACACGATCCATTTTTGGCATCTTGGAAAGATCACGAGGTAAAATTATGAAGTGGGCAAAAATTTTATTATAGTGTTACACGTGTATTCAAAGATAGGTATAGAAAAGACATTAAAGGAGTTTAACATTGATATATCTAAAATACCGCAATTACTTTATGCAATCAATAAAGCAAAGCCTATTACTAATTTAGTCGTATAACGTATAAATTATACAAACGGACACGTTACAAAATTACTATGAATATTTAACTCTAAATCCTATATATTACGTGCTATTATAGGCAGAACTATTTGGAATGTTATATACAGAGTTCAACACATAGAGTTCTGGGTGTCGAGACGTGGTCTAATAACAGTGAAAATAAAAAAAAACCCAGTTCATTGAGCACTTTCATTGCCGTAAAATTACTTTAGAATTCTTACTTGCAATTCTTTTATCAGGGACCAAAGTGGCGTTTCCGTGAGCGCAGTCCAGTGTTCGCAGTTAATATAGAGTATCAATTAAAACTGTCTCGTCTGATTTATTTTATTGGTTCGGCAATTGATTACATTACGCCAAATTGACCGCAATGAATGGGTGTCTCACGACAGCGCAGTGCTGAAAAACCTCCGTAGGTTTTGTCGCTTGGCATCAAAATTTATGACTTCCATGTATTGGCGAGTGACGTTAACGAATTGATTCTTTGTGGAGATTGGTTAATATATTGCAGTGCTGGTGTGCCTAGTATTTGAATCCAAGCTCATAGCAGCCAAAAAATTATAATACGTTTTACTACATTGCATATATTTCAGACAATAATCTTATAAAGCAATTTTATAAAGCATTATTTGCGTTGATAAAAATAAAATAAAACTCAAAAATATTTATTCAATGACTTTAGTATGATATTTACTATATATTCGAGTAGTCATCGCAATAAAACAATCACTTACGTTAAGTACTCATCAAAAGTGAATTAAAAACTTACAACGTAAGAGTAGGGATTTATAAAAATAACAAAAAAATTCCAAGTTAACAAGACATTAGGAAATCAGTATCCTAATCGTTTACCGGATATTTGCCCCACCTATTCATAAACACCCCTATTTCATAACTATCAATCATTTTATTAATTCCGTTATTTATCTACGAAATCGCGATGTCATTGAAGCTTGTAATTTTATTAAGTGCTCTTAAGTCCTCTATTAGCACTTTAGTACGGTTTTGTATCAGCTAGTTTGTATGAGGAATTGAAAAATTATGTCATTAATCTTATGGAAATACTGATGAAAATGTTATAAATATTGATTTTTTTGTTCGCATAACAGACATCATAAGACGAGAAGATACATATTAGTTTAAATTACAATACAAATTATTTCAACAGAGTTTAGTTATTCAAGTACATATTTCATTTATCTTTAGAATTTAGTACCGAACGTTACTTTTTTTTTACATTTGCAATAAATTATTAAGAGATATAAACATGCGCATATTTTCTATTTCTAATAATGTTTCATTATTTACATTTATGTTAAGTAAAACTAATAAGCCATTTCTGTTTTAATTCACGAATTTATCTCTCTGCCTAAAATTATAGGGGTAATTTTAAATAAAAAAATGTTATCTTCAAAATATATACGATGTTCACGTCGCGGATAACACGGTGTTTACAAATTTAGTTTTTATTCGGTCGTAAAAGAGAGCCAAGCGTAAAATACTTTTATTTTACTTAAAAACGCGTAAAACTTTTATAAAGGTGTCTTTTATTAAACCAACGTTTACATGGTTTCACACATTTTATGCATCCACGGTTCCATAGGTTTACTGCTGAAGAAATAGATATTTTAAATTAATTATATTTTGTCGTTTGAATTGTGCTTGTAGACAATTTAATGAAATTTCGTATGATTATAAAGTAATATGAAGAATATTAGTTTACTGTAGATGAAAATGAGTACATACGAGCAGTAATCTTTTTCACTGGCTTCCCAAAAAACGGACGGTTCTCTATTCGGGGCATTTTTTATGTATGTTTAAAATATGACATGGTCGTTGCTTAACTATAGGTATGTTTTCGTTATAATTGGAGATTTTCCGTTTTAACCCTTTCATGGGATGGACTTGTATAATAACTATAGCCCCATAAGGAAGCTCTTTTTATAATATGGCAATACGATACCGCATCCTTACTATCCTTACAAATATTATAAGTGTGAAAGTAGCTTTCTCGGTCTGTCTCTTCTTTAAGCCTAAACTACTGAACTGACTATGATGGAACTTTGTACAAAGATTGTTTGAAACCCGAGAAAGGACATAGGGGGCCTTTTCTGGAAATCCCACGGGAATGGTTCATGTACACGGGTGAAACCGCGGTACAGCTAGTGATAAATAAGTAATCATAGGTGTGGGCTTTGGTAATTTCTTTTAAAGTACGACTCGTTAAATTCATGACCAGGGGTAAAATAAAATGCGGAAGGCTAGTAAAAATAATAGATAAAAGATTCCCCGGATGTTTTGATGTAGAAAGCGACCGTATCTTCAATTTAACTTACCTAAATTATACCTTAAACTAAATATTAGGTTTTCAATATTAATATCATTTTGATACTTCATCTCTTATTATACAAATAAAGAAACACAGTATATTAAAATAGACGCGTAATGAACATTAGCGTTCTCCGAAACACGTCCATATTGGCTTGTATGAAGTACGATCTTAGGTTTTAGTTTATTTTCTTACAAAACAGTACTATGGGCTAATACAAATCGGGTTCATCGGCCGTTGGATAATTTAATAGCACGTGATTCATTGCGTGTCTATTATAGGCGTATGCTCAATGCAGGAAAACATGATGTACGGTTTCGGAATCATTATATTTATAACAAATGGCCATGCGCTTTTTATCAGACTGAAATAATATGTTCTTTCAGTGTTTATAGACAGCTTTTCAAATTCTGACAATATTGTTTTGGCATAAAAGTTTTGAACTAACGTATGACAGTATCCTTTACATGTTAAACAAATTTGAAATCAACGAGACGTATCAAAAGTCTCAAAGATAAACTTATTAGCACGTTAATATCGCAGAGAAAGTGTAGCCGTGGTATATGAATCCGATTTCAATTTTAGGTAATTTTTCTGCAACTGAAATTCCGTGTATAGGATTTGGATTATACAAATTCGTCTATTCCATCTTGTCATCCGATCCAATGGATCCGAATACGTGCGGATGAGTTTTAGAATAATCCAGGTTTTATATGGAGCTATTTGGCACGTGAATGCCGAATATTGCGGCTTGACGTATCGGTATTGTATTAAAAATGAAACTAGCATGCACGTTGTTCTTTTGTTTTTATTATCATGTATCTAGTGATGTGGCTATATTGAATTTCTATGTTAGATACTTAAATCTTTCAATACTAGGAAAATTTTATTAGGTTAACTTTTATTTCAATGTATACCGATATCAAAAAGGGAAAACATTAGAGTTTTTGTTTGTATTGTTGTGATTAGTTTACACAAAATCCAAGGGATTTCCAAAATTCTTTCACCATTAGAAAACTGCATCTTCACTGAATGACACAGGCTTTTTAAAAATTATGCTATGGGAGCAAAACAGCTAGCGTAAATTAAAGCTTACATAAGATTAAAGAAAAGTACAATTCTAGAATAGGAAGAGGCCATAACTTGTATTCAATAAACAATTATTTCAAAGTTTACTAACTAGAATGGATTCCAAATGTCAGCTCAACACCGTCAGTTCCCAAATGACAAATGCCCGAAGTCAGTGGACTTCAGGCAAGTAATCCCAAGTATGCAAGGCGGCATACTTGTCTAGTTCGCAGAATGTGTAAACAGATGAAATGGTCCAAACATTTGAATAGACCTCATCAATTTGCAGCTCCTTCAGTATACAGACTGATTTTATTTACTGCATCTTGCAGACGATTTGTATTACTTAGGGGAGTAAATAAGGATGAATATACGCAAATCAAACACTTCTCTTGTGATTAAAGTTTGATACTGCAAGCTCATTATAACCGCTTTTTATCTCATTTTGTTGAAGCAACTTCCCAGCTATTGATCTCTTGAAATAATTGTGGTATTGTGTTTAATTTATAATCAAATAGTAATTGTTTACCATTGTATTGTAAAATTGATAAAATTTTATACGCCCGAATTAAGTTTTGAAATGATAACGGTTATTAATTTAAACTTTAATCGTCGATTAATTCGAACGGTGAAATGAACACTAAATTTAAGTAGCCGTGAAAATTACCTAATTAATTAATGCGGTTAGTTTTTATTCCATTATAAAAAGTTATGGGGCCATTTATTTTTATTGGTATCGAGTATTACTGCAAAATATTTTGCGTATTGGTTTTACGCGAGATAGAATTCGGTACGTGGGTGGTTCTTTCTTAGTTAAATGGTTGTGGGCTTAAATTTAAGCGGCTAAAGAGGGTCGGTGGCCGGCGAGCCCTGCCGACTAGCGAATTCTGGCGATTGTGATGATATATGAGGGCGCATTATTTTCTTATCTTTTCTCTTTCTAACTCCACCGACCATACTTCATTCCCGCCCGTATTATAAACGTTTTACTTTTCATATCTCGTAATAGACGCCCGGGGCCAGAATGGTGTTGGTATTACGCAAATTTTTCGTAATGTGTCATAGTCACCGAACCCTGTTCAACTTTTTAGTCATTACAAAATACGTAAGACGTAAATAAAATTCTGTGTGAACGACGAAATTCGTTTCCCGAAAATAATGTCTAAAATAAAATGAGGTTTTTGTAGCAAACAAGGAGGCGGTGAGAAGGAATGTGAAAATATTTTCATTGCATAAAGAGAAGACGTAATCTTTTAATTTGTTGGGAACGACGATCATTACGTAACTTAATTTACTTCGTGAATAGGAAAAGCTTATTGATCAGCTTATGAAGTCATTTTAGGTGTTGACGTTTTAAATTAAAAAAAATTAAAAACAGGTAAAAAGAAATACATTTAGGAACTATACAGTTCTAATAATACGTATAACTACATAAATTTGTTATTTGATATGCTAATAAGGAGTATTTAAGTTTTATAAACAAATTGAAGGAGAAATAACTTCGTTTATCATATTAAAAGTAATGTATTTATTACAGTATGTGCTTGACTATATTTTTTGCACCACCGTTTGAAGCTCTATGTCAAATGAAAATCATAGCCAAAGTTTGCCTGACAGAGATTTCTCAAAGCCACTTATTTAGACCTCTATCTATATGAAATAGTTTATAGTTTGTATTATTTTTATGTGGTGCTAAAGAAAGTGTATTGTACTGTATTGTAAAAGGTATTCATAAATACGTATGATATTCAAAGACAATTCTTAATACCTAGAAAGACTTTCGTTTTCCAATAAGCAAACTATTATTTAACCTATTATTTATTTACAAAAAGCTTAATTTGGTTTGCGTTATAAAGATATGGTATCAACATCTTATACAAAAATACAATAAATAAGAATAATATTTTAAATGATATTCCTGATATAATATTCCAAAAACAAAATATCAAAAAACAATCAGCTTTGTGATTGCATTTAAATCTAAGGGTCTTTATGATGCAAGCAAAGCCGCGTTTAGTATAAAATCTTTTTGTTGCGGCGGCACATTTATTTTTCTGTACATTAGCGCCTTTTTTGATATTTATGTTAACTGCTTAGCCCATTAAAATCTCATTCCAGTCAAATATAGCTTATTATATAAACTAACCAGATAGAGGTTCGTAAGCAGGATAGTTTGTATTTTTGTTATGACTATTTTTTTATTTATTTTCACATGAATCCATAGTTGTGTAATTTATTTATACAGATAATGTTGACTTTAAGGTTTACTATTAGGCAAGTTAATTACATAATAAACAGTTTTCTACTTTACTTTACTACGGTTTACTTTAGAATAGTTTGTTTTCCACTCCTCTCCTATACTGTTCTCCTCTCCCTATCCCCTCCCCTTTCTGCAATCCGGCAAGGCATCTGCGACATTTTGTTGTTGTAAAAATGTTCAGGCTGCGGGCTGCGGTCAGTCACTTAACATCAGGTGCTCGCTTGCCTGCTTAAGCATAAAAATCGGTTTACTTGTTTTTGAGCGAAAATATTAAAAACATACAAAAACACAATGTAAGAAACATTCACAATATTAGTATAGATACACGATTTTTATTTGTAGTCTGATAGTGTCAGTATCGATCCTATTATCCTATCCAAGAAAGGAATTGTAGTTGGATCGTTGTGTACTTCAGGTGAAAATTGAGATTGATATTTATTTTACATAGAAATCATACACAAATTATACACTGCGCGCAATGACTCTGCCTTTTTATTTTACGTATACAGAATCACTTTACTTAAAACAATACTGAGAGATTTTATTCTAATTAGAGATCCGAATCAGGTCCTCACCCTTTTTAAAAAGTAACAATAAAGAGTATTATTTTAATTTAATAATTATAATTTGTTGTTTCGCATTTCACGCGAACAAATGAGGCTTCCAAGTTGGCTGTCTAAAGTTCCCGTAATTTCTTAAGAAGGGTGCTGATTGACACCCCTGTCGGCTCTTTAAATTTACAAAATTAAGTCAACGCTACAATGAAGTAAACAATTTAACCTTGCTGATTTGATTCATAACGGAATGTCTTAGTATTTCAATTTTAAGGTACAGTGGTTAGCTAGTTATTACAGGAGAGTAGGAAAGGAAACATAGAGAAGAATGGGGTGGGAATGTAGGCCTCTGACAACCCCACTCACTTTATGAAACACAGTGAGACACGATTGGTAAATTGCCTTAATAGTAACCTTAATTTAATGCCTACGATGTCATATCTGCCAGTTATCTGTGAAATCATTGATATGGTAAAAATATTAAACTTTTTATTTTTTTATTTTATTTACAGAATGGTTCATGTATTTTATTTTGTTATTAAATGTTTAAATATCAATAAGAACATAAACTCTTTAAGTGTGATATATAATTATGGATAAGCAAGAAGTGCATTAGAATTCCACGGATCTGTTCAATGGTATTCTGCCACACAATACACACGCATATCGTAGGTACTGTAGCACTATACTAAATTGAAGTAGATTAGCTTCCTATATTTCCTATCAGTGAAGCCTAATCCAATACTATGTACATAGTGTACTTACAAGCGACCGAGGATGTACCCAGGAAGCCGAGATAGAAAATAAAATTGATATCGTTCCGCCGCGGGCGACCCGAGAAAAAGCATTTCGAAATAAATGACTTTTTAAATTTCATCGTTGCACACAGTTTCTCTATCAATTGTCGAGGCTCGCATCGTAACTGGATTTTGCGACGGGCATTTATTGCGGGCGACGTACAAGATCGCGCTTTTATATCGCGACGTTTATAAAGGCCTGTGGACATGCTCAAATTGTATTGTTGGACGTCTATTGGCAATCAGTGGATCGCTTTTAGACGCTTAGATCTTATGGAATAGGAATTGTAAGCTTAGGAAGGATATGTAATATTAGACAACAATCTAGCTTCATTCTATTCGTTTCATATAAGATATACTTTTAATCGTCGTTTCATTTGGAAGGTTACAGATGACCGCCGTAAAATTTACCGTGTAAAAAGTTGTGTTAGATATACAATGACTTAAGACATTATATAACATTGTAATTCGTAAACTCATTTGCAAGCTCAGTTATCAAAACAAAATGTTTTGTAGTAATCATCGTTATTTTGTTTCTTTATTCAAGATTCTAGTTTTAAAACACTTTATACAACTTAAATAATGAACGTGTAAACTAAATACTTACTCAGAGTGTGAAGAGAACTAAACATAATTACTGAAACATGTGTTGGATTAGAACTTTGCTATGCTATATTATGTTTCATTGTTATTTTAGTTCAACAGTAACGCTATGCATAAGAAACAATGAAGTTCATTAATTAGTATTTGCATTATGGTGTTATTTTGTTGTTTAACACAATGATTAACATAGTTAACATCATCTATACTTTGTATGTTTGTAATGTTTTCACACAAAAACTACTGGACCGTTTTCAAAAATTCTTTCATCAGCTGCATTCACTGAGTGACCTAAGCAATATAATAGACTATAGGTATAGCCTCGCCATCGATATATATATATATATCATCATGCTAGGAGAGCGAAGCCGTGCTGAACAGCTAGTATAATAATTACAGATTAATCCATGGTAACAAAAATGAATACTATTATTTTGTTTACAATTTATTTAAAACAAAAACATTTTGCTTTCAAAATAGTTAATTACTTTACTCTTCTATAACACGATTGATTTAATAGAATTAATGTTACGTTGGAACGAAATAAGTCCATTGTCAATTCGAAGTCTAAAAATAACATTAAAGCGAGCGAGCATTTTATTTGAGCCAACATTTTCAAGGCATAATAAAAAAATACTAAATGACATTGCATCGTGAATATGGATGCAAGCGACGGATGCATAAACAAATTGCTGTTCGTACATCTCATTAACGTCAGTCAGCGTGGAGTGGGGCGCACTGTCACGTAAGTTTGAAGATTGGATAATGTGGGGATAGGATAACATCGTGTAATTGGACGGCTATAATGCAGGCTTGCGTGTTTGGCTGCTTTGAAGACGATGAATTGATGAAAGGCTTAGTTTTATGGGATTTCTATTTAATACAGTGATACAAATTTTGAGGTTAAGTAATCGCTGCTGGTACATCTCATTACCGTCAGTCAGCGTGGAGTGGGGCGCACTGTCACGTAAGTTTGAAGATTGGATAATGTGGGGATAGGATAACATCGTGTAATTGGACGGCTATAATGCAGGCTTACGTGTTTGGCTGCTTTGAAGACGATACATTGATGAAAGGCTTAGGTTTATGGGATTTCCTTTTAATACAGTGATACAAATTTTGAGGTTAAGTAATTGCTGCTGGTACCTCATTAACGTCAGTCAGCGTGGAGTGGGGCGCACTGTCACGTAAGTTTGAAGATTGGATAATGTGGGGATAGGATAACATCGTGTAATTGGACGGCTATAATGCAGGCTTGCGTGTTTGGGTGCTTTGAAGACGATGAATTGATGAAAGGCTTAGTTTTATGGGATTTCTATTTAATACAGTGATACAAATTTTGAGGTTAAGTAATCGCTGCTGGTACATCTCATTAACGTCAGTCAGCGTGGAGTGGGGCGCACTGTCACGTAAGTTTGAAGATTGGATAATGTAGGGATTTAATAACTAATGTGTAATTGGGAATCTATTAATACTGCTGGCTAGTATCGTGATCAAAGTATCCAAAAATCCCAAATTAAAGAAAAAATGAACGAAAGTGAACACAAAGATATAAAAATAAGAAAAAACTTACATTACTTACCCGTTACAATGCACTTATTTAAGAAAATGTTTACTGGTAAAATACCCCTTGAGTACATACAATTTTCGCGTATACACAGAAGGGTTAAAATTAACAAGTTTCCAATAAGTTTTGGAAGCATATTCCTTTCTTAACTTAGTCTATTAAGTAGGAAGCATCTGATAATGGGTTACGCAGGGACGACAGGTCGACATATTTTGTATAACAATATCGAATTATAAACTTCGGGCCTTCCTATTTATGATGAAATAATAACTTGTTGCGTGGAATATAAATGCATATTTAATAGAAAAAATAATAATAAATAATTAATACTTCTTGTCTCCATTTACAAAAGAATAATCGATTAAAAAATAACTATTATCTATGTAGTTACGTGTTAATATTTATTTACATAATCTTGTTCCAGCTAAGTATTTAATTTACTCCTCCAAAATCGATTTAGTTCGGAATAAATTACAGAAGTGGAATTATGTGAGGGCATAATTAAAGTGTATTTCGGATTGGGCTGAGACGAGCATACGAGCCGGGTTGAAATTACAAATGTGCATTATGATAAGATTGTATAATGGAATAGTTTGGATGCTATTATTGGGCGTGGATGGCGGTCTATTGCTGCAAAACATGATGTAATTCTATGCTTATATTTAAAAGAGTAAGCAATTGTGTTTTTGCGTGTATGATGAGTAAATCATAGCATAACATGTGTAGTTTCTCTATTGTGTGTGTTCTCTTTTCACTTATAATTTCTTAGAAGAAACTTATTCTTTGGGATATATTATGGCGTATCATTTGAATTTAATTCAGATTAGCAATCTGTGATAAGCATACGAGTTGAAATAGTTTTCATGGTAGTTATTGAGCGACCTAATGTTCCAAAATATGATTTTATTTATAGTTCATATCTTTTTTGTGTGACACTTCATGAAAATTGGACGAAGGTGAAGAAATAGTTGACCCTACGATAATATTTGAAGGAACTGTAGTGTAATATATGATATTTTAATAATAAACATTAATATACAAACATTTACGTTATAACGTGATGCACAATGTAATAAGAAAACTTGATGTATATAATATGTGAACATATTGTAGAGAACAATGTCCAGAAATCATTGTAATGATATATGCACAATACATAACTTTTCCAGTAACAAGTGATTGAAAATATAAGTTATTTATTTATAAAAAAATCCGGCGAAACATCTATTTTAAGATAGTCACATAGTTTTGTTACTGAAACACTTCAACCTCACAAGCCCCTATAAGACTCAGCCAATCGATAAGTATTATTATCAGATCAGTACAAGTACAATGAAGCGAGATCCTTAAAGGATACAAGTAGGCAGTGATGCGTGCGGCATCAGGAATCAATTAGGTACGGCCGGCGACCACGACGTGACTACCACATGAATTATTGACGACGCTCGCCTGCAACCTTCCTACAATTTCCATTTAAATCCGATTATTAATTTCGGCATCGATTCGATGTATTGGGAGGTATATATGACTTGATTAACGTGTCAAAATGACAATATGGTAAGCGTTTCTATTACAATTGACACAACTTTTCAATGTACACAGTTTTGATAATGTTTTTTAATTGAATAATTCATCATTACCACATGAAAAACGCATAGACGTTCTGGAATATGCCGAAAGCAGTATTCTCATGATGGTCACAGTATTTGTAGTAATTTACTCACAATTTATCACACCCCAAAACAACAAATAAACTATATTAGCACAAGTAATAAAATATACTAAGTATTATATGAAATTATTGTTCTAAATAAATATCCCACTCAAATACATGATATACTAAATATGCACGCTCATCGCAATAAAGCAAAAACAAGCGCCTTCCTAATTTAGTATTGGTGATCGACACATTCAGTGTACTGTATCGCTCAGTAAACAATAGGTAGTCTGCAGTCGCTCGATTACCTAGCAAACTCGATTTCCTTGCCAGATTATCCTGTCTGTCATACACTTGAACGTGAAGGGTACATTTTGGCTATCGAGTTTCATTATATTAAGCATTGTATTAAAACTTCAGCCGTGCTTTAAAAATTCATAAAACATATGAAATTTTCCTGTCGTAAAAATTGTATTTAATTTCTTTTTAATAATCGTTTAAAAGATACACAAACGTCTCTATTAATATTCTGTTCCTGTCTACAACTCTATTCAATGTAACATTTTTGTATTTTTTATATAAGTAACTTACTGTTCTTATTGTTTTGTTTAAAACATGAAAGTTCCTATTTATATAAAATGTCCAAAGCAATATTCAAAGAACTCCAGAAGACCTTTTATCAACACACAAATAACCACAAGTAGATATTGAATCGAATAAAATGTGTAAAATTATCGGGTCGAAATAACATAATATTTTTTAATGTATACTTATTAATCTGAATTTTTAGCAAATTATCCAAACCTATTAATACAGATTATAGCGAAACCAAAATAATTAATTGAAAATTTAATTAAAAATATATAAAATGTTGCCAACATTTCCTGCTGTAATTTTCATGACGCGGAAGTGATAGCTTCATTTACATATTTTTCAATGTAAACCTGGTATAAACTACCCAGAGCTGGAGTGTCAAGAAACACTGGGAACAATGCGCTGTATTTAGTAGCAAGCCATCGTCTGCTTTATAGTGAACTGCTGCCGTCTGCTTTAGAGTGAAATGTACGTTTCATTATAATAATACTGCACTCAAGTCACTCCGAGAGGCGTGAGACGCCAAACTTATATTGTGGGAGGATATTTTATTTAGACAAAATGTTTGCGAATGGTATTTTGTGTTTTTTTAATGTTCTGCTATAACGGTGCATTACGAATGTAGACAAGATGGAATAAAAAAGTTACATTGTTTTCAATCACCCACGTTTTCAAAAATGTAATTCAATGTGAAATAAACATAATTTTGGATTTTTAACACATTTTTTTTTATTATTTAGAACTAAATTTACAATAACACAGCAAAATGATACTAAGTCTGAGAAAAAAATACAAAGAGAATGATCGTCTTTTCTTTAAACAATTGCAAAATTAAATTTTATTATTCTATTTACTTACATGCTATCTTGGTATTAGGTGAGCATATTGTATGATTCTAGCAAAAAAGTGTGTTTTAATTGTGTTTTGAAAGATATCGTCTTTATGATAATATAATAAGTTTGAGTATGAACGAACAATTTCAATCGAAATAAAACCGACAATTCGAAATAAACAAGTTTAATGAAACTTTGAATGAGAAATTGAAATTGAATGATGTTAGAGCCTTATAACTAATTATAATATCAACAGTTGAGCAAATAAACTGTGAACCCAATTTGAAGCTTTTGCTTCGTTATAATTGAAATGATAATAGCTTGAATCGGGAGTCGGGACACTTAAAACTGTCGCTCTGAGGATTACATCAGGTTCCATTTTGTTTGCGAATCGTGACCTTGCAAGTTGTCTCCTTATTTATTAAATCCTTAAGTTGCTGCTCGTGATAGTAATTGTTATCATACGTGTATATTGTTCAATGCTAATTTAATTGAAGCACCCAAAGGTGTTTATGTAAATATAACAACAAAATAAACAGAAATGTAAGCAGGATTTTTTGCCGTTGTGAATTCAGAGAATACTTTAAATAAATATTATAGGTGTAGTATCGTTATTCACTTTAAAGTTAGCATTCAAAAAGTGTGAAATATTTTACAGTTGACTTGAATTTTGTGTAATAAGATTATTCCATAATATTAATATTTCCCAAATATAAAAGAAAAGGAATCCTATCTATCCATTCAGCCTTTTGAGTTTGTGTGCATTATTGGATATAGGCCTCTTCCAAACAGTACTAAATTATGCGGTCCTTAGCCAATGACTAGGTCATCAATAGACCTTATGGGCCGTCCAGTACGCCTTCCTGTTCGAGATCGCCATTTAAAAACCTGGACATCTCTAGAAAATTAATTGTTAGACTTTAAGAAAATATATTATTTATTTCAGTCAACAGTGTCAACCTAGTCTCGTAGAGAATGAAAAGTTGTCGGTTCTACAAAGAAACTCTCTTTATTATAGTGTTAGAATTGAGAGTGTATCTATACTTGCACACATACTTAAGTTTTATAATATCTACAACGCAGTTGGCTAATTTTATTATGCAATCACCGTAATAGATACAATCCACGTAAAAATAGATCCTTAAAAGTACATTCACGCTAGAGTTTAAACTGTTAAAACAAAATTAAAAGAACAAACGTACTAAGGAGGTATGAATGCTAGAAGTTGGTGTGTGATCCGGTGTCGAGGTGAACCGCGCTCGTGACAGCTCATACTAATTCCGAACTGTGGCCGCGTGACAAATATGAACCGAACTTACGGATATTAAAATGAATTAACTTCCTCTTGTGTTATGTGAAATTAATTTAATTTTCAGAATTATTGAACGAAATTGCCATTAATTTTATAAGTATACGGCATTTATGTAAGCTAGACTATAAGCTTCTCAACCTACCGAAGATCAGAAGAATAGAATGCGCTTAAACAAATAAGCAAACAACAAATCGTATAGGTAAAATGAAATAATTTAACGTACCGAAATATTAAGTAAGTATTATACCTCTGAAAATCAAATCTCTCTTTTTGATGCTAAAGGATTATGATATACATTTTTAGTAATACGTGAGTAATTGTATTGCTTTTAGGGTTTTTAACTGAAAATAAGTACAAGATTGTTAGTCTATCATATTTCTGTGCACGACGAACAACTTTTGCGTAGTATGTTGGGCTAATAATTTTGGTAC
>LQNK01000129.1:994031-1031957 GCA_001586405.1 Phoebis sennae
CTTAAGGATTATGATATACATTTTTAGTAATACGTGAGTAATTGTATTGCTTTTAGGGTTTTTAACTGAAAATAAGTACAAGATTTAGTTAGTCTATCATATTTCTGTGCACGACGAACAACTTTTGCGTAGCATGTTGGGCTAATAATTTTGGTACAATTTTACAATCTTAATCCAAATAAAAATTTAGATTTGAACAAAATGCAAACTTTGTACGATATATTCAGTTCCGCGACTACGCAAGGAATCGTCTCATAATATATTGGCATTTGAGATTGAAGTCGACTGTGAAATATAGCTTATTGGTAAAGTTTTATTGTCCTTCTCACAGGTGTGACGAGATCGAGGGTTTTACTGTACGAATATAATATGTTTATTGCTTGTGAAACAGGTTTGGTGTACACCGATATTTTTTATTTTGGATATGGTGTTGACGTGTTACAGTCCCATATTTACATTTTTCAGCGTTTTAAGAAAATATAAATTTATATCGTATAAATTTACAGTCTCAATTTTACATTTGAAAGTATAATAAACCATTTGAACAACAAATTTTTCAGGTCGCAGTGATACGAGAATAAAAAAAACATTTGGAACATTTAAAAACGAAATTAAAACCATGATAAATACAATTTAAGGTTGTAATATAGCGTTAAAACATTTACGAAAAAACATGATACACGTGTTCACACGTAATTCTCGCTACCATATTTAATGCTGGATATCATTTTACAAGAAGTAACACAGAAGCGAGTCGTGATATTTTCAATTTCACGAAACAATTATTCCGCCATGTCATCAATCGGATTCCCGCTTTGATTGCGCGGCAAATTCGTTTTGTTTGGATACAAAAAATTGCAATATAAAGAGCTGCCACATCATTCCCTTTTGGTTTAACGTAGATTGCTTTCAAAATGTAATATTGTTTGCAATTCATTTTCAACGTGCGATTGACCACTTTTGTCCATTTATTTCGATACTAACTTAATATTCAAAGCGCTTATACCGCGTCCCCTTAACAAGGCTAGAGAAAACTACGCGAGTAAATTGAAATAATTTAATTGAATGGAAAATTTCTCCTAGGAAATTGTAAAGAAAGTTGTGGGAGTTCCGAGTGGGTTAGCGTCGAGGGTCCGACATAGTATTATAATGCTGGCGCTGAGCAAATATGCGCGGCTTGTATCAACGTCTATATTACACAGATGCCATAAAACAGCTGTATTAAATTAAATAAAACTCTGCTTCCTTGTTCGCCTTTTGAGGGTTGAAACTTTGTGTTGAGGTAAGCCAAGGGTTGAATTTCGTGCATTGATTTTATCATATGAAATACGAGTATTTGTTTAAGAAAATATTATTTTTATACGTTTATATCCTAGCGCGACAATGGATAAAAATATTCTCAAGGGTGTTTTTATCTGCTTTAATCGAAATCGTTTTTCGGTGATTGAGTTACGAAAATCCCCCGACTGAATTAGTGACATACAACATTTCACATTTCTGTTATAATAATATACCTCAGAATCATTTTAAATGTGTATAAACTACATAAAAATCAGTAATTTACGTCTTAACTAAGCATCTGATAAAGTACGCGAGTGGACGCCCGAGTCGTGAATAAGTGCAAGGGATAAGCGGATAAAGTTTACAAAAGTGGAGGAGATGAGGGTTAAAAAGCGATGCAATCCATGCAACGCAGGTGACCGGGTTTATCACGCCCGTGCAGACCGGGGCTGGACCCTTACTATGAGCTTATATAATTCGTCGCTAGGAAATAGGTACTAAAAAAATAATCAGAACTATACATCCTATTAACATTAGAAATCGAAAGTAACTCTGTTTCTCTGTTTATTCTTAACATCTAAACCGCTGAGCCGATGAAATTTGGTACAGAAATTGTTAAAAACATGATTAAAACCGCGTGGCGCAGCGTGTATTATATGATAATACTTTCATTTGTATTTAAAATACAAAGACTCTTTGATTGTCCTTAGTTTAATTAACACTCAAGTTGTGTTGAATATTTCTTCATTGAACTGTTATTTTTCGGTACTTTTGATGGTGCTCCATAAATGATAAAACAGTCTAGTAAAAAAATATACACCACAAATACTTTAAATTTTGTTCTAAATACTATTTTTATTTGCCATATCTTTAATTAATTCATAATTTGAATACACATATGTTGCATGAGATTACGTTGCATGGACATGTACAGTATTAATAATAAACGATTTAAACTGATAGTGTTATTTAATATTTTCTACCATCATTATCCACAATTATCCAGTGTTGTTAGTTTACATAATCATAGTTACCTATCGATCTACTCAATAAATTATAAATGTCACGACTTAGCCCGTCGGCATATTTTAAGAATACATTCTATTTGTTTTATTTTTTTAACGTCGTATACTTATTTTCTTACATACAATTTACAGAAAAACAAAATTTAAAAAATCACTTCGAATGACGTTGTCAGTATCTTTCGTAGATAAAATAAACTATTCCATAAGCGAAACTCGTGGTAGGGGCACAGACAAGTTTGCAGGACATGCAGATAATCGCCTCATTTATAAAGTTTAGGCACAAAGCGCGCGAGTTTTTGATTGAAAACAAACTTAGAAGGGACAGCCTCATTTGAATAAGTATTCTACGAATAAAGTGTGGCTTTATGTTTTCCTTTAGGTGTTTTTTTCCCTTTGTTATGCAAAACAATGTTCCACCTTGTTTAGGTACTATAACACGCTTTATTTTTGAATGAAAGACTCTTTTGAAGTTAAGCTTTCCTGTATAAATTATTTTATTTTCAAGGTATTGTTTAAAGAGCCAGTCTTTGTAACATTAATGGTTGCTGTAACTCTTCACAGAGGATCTTAGTTTGATAAACTAGATGCTTTCTTTTTGGAAACGAAACACCAAGTATTGTGAAGAATACCATGATATTTTTACGGACTCACCGTTTATTACGCTTGTTGATAAATTATGTTTTTAAATGGGTTTTATTATGCGAACCTATCGCTTGTAGAAAACAAAAGAATACTGCGCTATTTTCGTTAGTCATCTCCTCGTTGATTATGACTATCCCGGTGGAAATGTGAAAAAAAAATCTGTCGGTTCTACGGAGTATGGTAGGCTGATGGTAATGACTTACTTGCCTTAAATAAAAATTTGCCACAGTAACGGATTTAACATCCATCCCTAACCCCAATAAGATACAGCCTTCCGAATCGGTGGTAAAAAAAAGCCTCGAAAGGGGCCGATTTGGGAAATAAACATTTTGACTTTGACTTTGAGACATGAATCTACACTGCTATGAAGTGAAACATAGAACAAAACTTACCTTGTAACCAAAACTATTCCATTATATAAATGAAACATTATCACATAAAGCCACAATGTTCCGCTAATGACAGCGTGTTTGACACAGTCTCTAGTGTTAATAACAATGTGAAATGTCAGCGGTGTCTATTAGACAAATTTCGCGTCCATTCGCTAACTGGCCACCTCGATTAGCGCCGCAAGTGTTATGATTTGCGTGGGTGATAATGACGGTAATGAAATGGCCGTTGTTAAGGGTTAAATAGCAGTGTGAGCATTCATATATTTATAAAGACTAGCAGATTAATGTTGCGGGCAAGACATAATCTTAAAGTGCAAGGTACTCATTTTATAAAGCGGGAAACTCTTGTTCGCTCCGCTGATGTGGCAATTTTAGCATGGATTTGAAAAATAATTTTTGATTATTGTAGGCAGGTTCATGAAGATGTTGCTGGCTACGCATCTACGGGTGATATTTACAATTATTTACCACTAACATCGCCCCGCGGTTTCAGCGGCGCAAGAACTGTTTCCGAGATCCGTTCAGTAGTTTATTGCGTAAAAGATTAAGAAACATACATACCTCACAAACTTTCGCATTTATAATATGAGTAGGATATGTATATTGTAGAAATATGCAACTGTACCTAGGTAAGCCACCTACGTTTAATCTATTTACCAACCTGTACTATTCTTAGTTGTTCCCAAAAAAATTACTATTTACGAAAGGTACGAAAAAATCAAACGTATTATTTTAATATGCTGATTCGTATCCAAAAATACACAATTGAACTCACTTATTACCTAAATATACCTTGTTCTATAATCGCCAATATAATTACATAATTATATAAACAAATAAAATTTTACACTGATACCAATGAAATACCTCGAATTTACGACGTGCTTTAAAAAGATTGTACAAATCTTTTATTTTCCCAACAAGTTACTTACGGCTTCTTTAAGTAATATTTAATGAGTAAGCGATCGACATTTGAAGCGCCAATTAGAAAAATCAATATCATTTTATTTATGTAAGGACTTTAACAAGTTCTAAAGAGCCTTTACCTGATTGCTGTAACATCTATTTTTAAATTGGTACTGTATTTTATGTTTGTATTTGTGAAATATTAGTCTTTATTTGTATTGGAAATAGATGAAAATATCATTAAACAAACTTATGCTTACGACTTTGCTTACTTTCGCTTCTTTTTTATTCGGACTAATTAAAAGTATCCTTACCTAAACCAGCTAACAGCTTATCTTTATACGAAATTTTATCAAAATCTGTTCCGTTGTTACGACTTGATTTACACACAAATATCCTCTTTTATACAATTGATGGACTTCTTTATATGAGGCTTTTACAAAAATAATCTTATGCAAAGAATTTGGAAATAGTTTGATACGACTATATATGTATTATAATCTATCACCATTCTTGAAAAAAAAAATAACGGTTTCGTAAACAAATTTTAGTTTTTTAGAAATTCAATAATTCAAATTCAAAAAATATTCAAAGTTTTTCAGATAATATGGTGCTAACGTAAAGATATTGTAGTTAAAATTACACAATTAACTATTTACAATTATAAAACAAGCATAAATTAATTTAATGAACATATAAAGTAACCGGCTCTTGAATTACTTGTTTTTGTACTAGTTTAAGAAACTTACCCTTAAACTTGGTCTGTCATAAATTAAATTATGTCTTATTTATGGGTGTTTATAGCTTGAGTCATTAATTATATGAGAAGTAGCTTCAGCCCGTGATCTCTTCCATAATTACCGGATTTAATAAAGAGTATGCATTACTTATTGCTAATAATTAATTATGGATGATTATAATTATACTAGTATTATAAAGAGGAAATATTTGTGAGTATATTTGTAATGTTTACACACGAAACTTACTGTTCCGACTTCAAAATGTTACTATCATTAGGATCCTGTATCTTCACTTACGGCTGTTTTCAATAATATATCAAAGATTATGGATAGATTGTTATGTCAGATTATATGACGTTAGATAGACATAAGTCATAGCAAAGGCAATCCGGTGGTAGGATATTGAAATAAAAGTAAGTGAAAATAGATAGATTTGCCTGACTTTAGTAAGCATATCAAGGGATAGATAGAATATTGAAAACGGTCGTTAGTGACATAGATTATATGAGCGAAGATGAGTGGAACAGCTAGTATTTTTTAAAGCGCTTAAATCCACTTATGATTCACTTGCAAACATCGAAAACGTTTATGTATAGAAACTATGTTTCATGAATTAAATAATTTAAAAATATGTAACCGAAAATATATCTCTAATACAGGCGGGTACAAAATCGTTAGAAAAATTACAAGACATCGAATTACATTCGTTTTGACGATGACACTCGTAAATACAATGTTTTACGGCCTCCGCTACCCACCTGACTCTAAAGTTGCGAACAACATTGTTTATTGTTCCGGGAATTTTAAATTATTTACATTGTTTTGATGCTCCTTTATTTCTCGCGTGAAATTGTAAATATCTTTTTATTGTTTGTGGACGTGAAAGATTGGTGGTAGAATAAATAAATGATAATAAAATGCATTCTTTCACCGTATTAAATTTGAGCAGTTATAATACAGTAACGAAAATTCCTACAGAACGCGACGAATAATGAAATGAATGGAAAACTGATTAGAGTTAGAGATGGAAGGTCATTAATTGAAGGTGGCCAAGGTCATTTATTAATAGCAATACCTTAATTAAGATCAAGGAGAATTAATAAGTTTTAAAGGTCTTAAATAATACTTCAGAAATAATGAGAAAATAAGTAGCATTACAAATATGTAACTTTAAAGACATCAAGATTTTCAATAAATTGTATTTGAGTTGTAATATCTACTCTAAACAATGATAACATACATAACATACCCAACGCCAATCCGTTTACCCCATGAATTTTATTGTAAAACTGTAAAGGTACTGAATCGGGGATATTCGAGAAAATCCAATTACCGCCAGCACAATGGGTCACGAAACAATCTAAACTAAGAAAATTAATCTTCAGAGTCCAGGCAGGAGCGTCTATGCGAACTTTAACAATGGATTTATAGTTCATTGATTTCGGGTTATCTAAAGCGAACCGCGACCGTTGGGTATCTGGCCGGTGTAGGATCTTGTGATGTGAAATCTTTACGGTCGACTGTTTTAAATTTACCAAATATAATGTGACCTATCACGTATAAAGACCTATCTTTAAATTGTTTATGAAATACAAATGTTAGTTTCTACTTAACATTATCAAATCAAAGGAAGGACTTCTCAATTGGTTTAAAATTGATTTTTGTCCTTATAATTATATTAAAAGTAAAAAAAAAAATATTATGCTAGAGCTAGACTATCTCTGGATTTTTAGGAGGATTTCTAGTAGTCATGTACTCATTCGAAGGTCTTAGATTTCGGTTTAAAGCGAACAGCAACCTTTGACTATCTGTTATAAAATCTCGTGATAATGGTTAATTGAGCAAAATGTGTGATAGGTATGTGTTGTGTCATTGATATTATAAAGTGATTCCAGACACAATTTAATAGTTGGTAACTGCTTACATACGTAGATTATATATTCTTAATAGACGTAATACATGATAGTGAAAGTTGTAGTATAATCTAAATAGTGAAAGTTGTTTACATATTATTTACATGAAATTCAATCATATAACTTCATCTTATTGAATGAAGATATGTCTGTAATTAAAAATTTACGCACATAGAAATAGTATAGCTATCCGTATTAATATTTTTGAATTCTTAACTCAAACACAAAATAAATAATAAACTTCTATGTGTTAGAAGTAGGTATGCAAATGAAGTGGAATACAAAAGGAATCTTAGCAAAGCAATAAGAAATTTTTCCTTTGTATAATTATCACAATGTAAATCTTTTATGAAATTTTTTACTTTCCAAATTACAATGTAAATTGTGTACAGAGTAATTTAAAAGCTTTATGACCAACTGAAAGTAGGTCTAGAAAATATGTAGGTATATATCTAAATAACTATATGTTCACATAAACATGCTTACATTTTTGATCAAGTATGACCTGATATTAAATTATATTGTCATTATTAAACACCTGTAGTTTTCTAAGTATCGTAGACGTCGAGAGATATGGTCAAAGAAGAAAAGCTGTGAGTAAGGAATATAATATATCGTCTATGATACCCATAATTTTAAGCGACGAAATTATTACTTCTTTGGTTCATGTACGCCAATTCTTATCAAAGTACTTTACACCATTTCGTCACTTAAACATTTAATGCATGATATAACCCATACTATGCAGAGTATCCGCTAACTGAAAACAATTGCGAATGTTTGTGTACGTTGATATAATCAAATTAAAAAGAACAATGCTATTGAACAATTAAAATCACCGGCTCATCGCCTTAAAAATGAACCGTTATTGTATGCCGCGGCACGTTCATTCGTAAAATTGTTTGGTTTCTGCTTGTAGTCGTATCATAAATGTTTCATGATACCAATGTTAAAATTCGTGGAATGAGATTTTCACATATTGATGATGTCCCTACATTTCAAACAAACCAAACAACGGTGATGTAAACACAATTGTTCGATTGCAATATCCGAAACGGCAGATATTGAAAAATAATATTTTTGTATTCTTTTTTCCGTTGTATTAAAACGTGTCTAGTTATTACTTTTATGGAAACCTATCCGCTAATTAAAGCTTTGGAGGTCGATTTGATAGTAGTTTTAGATAACTGTATAACGATGATAGTTTTAGGTTAGTTGTTTTACTATAGTATACTTTAATTTTATTTTTCATATCTGTTATAATGGTGTGATTATAAATATTATATTACTTATAAATAAGACTACCTGTGTCAATTAAATTAAATAATTTTGTTTATGATCATTTTACTACAATTAATTTAAATCAAAATTTGAATTTGGAAAAATACTTGTATTTCAGCAGCTGATAACATTAGGTACGGGGATGGTGTAAAAAACGTTTCATTATCATGTACAGTGTAACGTAAAATATATCAAATTAGTGGGCCACTGTCCCGGCCGGTCCCTTCATTCTGGCACATTTAATATTTCAAGTATGCGCCTCACGCGCCGTCTCCAACGGCCGCCTTGATTGCCGTTAAATTGAACTAAAAACTTCTTCAATTCGCCTAAAACGTTTCAATTATATCTTCCTATTTAAACAATACAAGCTATTACACCGAAATAAATTGCTACAATACCAACACTGCTTACTTACGTACATAAATCTCCTTAATTTTAACGCGATGACTTAGAGCACCTTTTAAAACCCATTTCACGCGAAGTAGCGGAAGTTGTAATTCGAAAACATTTGCATTTGAAGATTAAATAAGTTTAGTTGATGTAAGTAGTTTGCTTGGTAACAATTTATTAGTTCAGAGTGTAGAACTACGAATAGCGTTAAGATGTTTTCAATAGAACGCCAACAACGGAATGTAAAGTTTCGCAATAGTGCGCTCTTGGATCGTGCAATTATTGCCAACCGAGTCCTGATTGAATTCTTAGGTCAAGTTTGCTCTGAGTTTGCATAAAAGACCTCCTGCAAATTAACAATTTTCCTTGTTAAGGATTTTTCTTTCGTGTATTTTGAAAGTTGCCGTAATTAAAGCGAAAGCGGGAAAGTTTGACTTCAGAATCAACAGCACTATTAAATGCGTATGAATTAATTTATTGGGAAATTTAATGTGGGCAGTGTAAATTTTCCTTGAAAATGTTAAAATTGACCGAGCGCCTGCATTTCGTTAACACGCATGTCATGCATGGGAGTTCCGTCGAGTTTTCGGTAGACTATTTGGATTTTAAAATGGATTTATAAAGGCATTTACTGGCGCATTTTCGATGAGGGGATACGGCAGGTGACTGACTTGTTTGCGAGTGGCTCGCAGTGCAACGCGAGCAAAACGCGGCCAGTTTAGTCGAACGATGCTGTAGCGTCCTCTATAAATCAGCCCGCGATTGACGCCTTCCTACAGGGAGTGATCTATTCTACCGTCTCGATGATAGTGCTATACTTGAAAGGATTTTTCTGATAAGTCTGACGTTGAAATACATTACAATGGACTGGAAAATTGATATTTGCGCTCTATCTCAGATCTGACTTCTGCCTCTAGTGTGAATGGGCTTAAATTTACTTACAGAATGTTTATTGGACCTATTTCTTTCGTATTAAATATACAGAGATTTCACTAAAATATAAATATTAATTAGCGTCTAAATGATAAAGACATACTATTATTAAAAAATTCATTCAATTAAATTTTTATCATAATATTTAATTTATAATTTTGATTGTTTCAGGTAATGTTTTCGTCTGTGCAGCTGAATATATTCATCTGATCAGAAGTGGCAGATCATCCAGATGTCCAGAACCGGATCTATCTTAATATTAAATTATATAAAATAAGATATAAGATATTTATCATAAACAGTTGCATAGTTTAAATCCATCATTTTAAATTCGTTGAGATCCTTAATAAAAATTAATTGCAAAAAGTAAACCAAAACCAAAATAAGGCGAGTAAAAAGCTAAAATATTTTCCGAGCATCAATGAAATTATAAAATATATTCGGCTATTATTGGCGCGATTTCGTGAGGCATCCACGGTTACATTTAATATTTTATAAAGTCGCCTCACGCGTCGCCTTCAACGGGCCCTGATTGGTGTCCGTTCGGAATTATATTTCCATAGCAAGCGCTGGTCAAGATTGCTTTCGTATACCGTCTGTTAATATTACAATAGAAAAATATCAGTAACTCAAATAAAATTGGCCAATATTTTCGATTCGTGGAGCTTTCCGAGTTCTGCTTATAAAATGCTTAAATTTTGACATGCGAGAAGTGTTTGATAAGCTAGATATAACTTTAAATCCACATCCTACGCTTGTTGAGTAAGATTGCTTGTTGGTAAAATTTTGGTTAGTAAATACCTACCATCTGTTAATATAACAATAGGAATATAGCGTTCTGTAATTAAGTTGTTGCAAATTTGAACATAAAATGTATTGGTGTGTACTATCTACACGTAGCAAGAAATGATCAAAATATAATAAATCTATATTTATCAATAATTTCAAAATTAAGTTGTTTACCTAATAATTATCACTGAAAATATTTTTAAGATAATTTTCAATATCTAATTTCTAAATTACATAACAACAGTACAATATCATGAAATAGATGATATAAAGCAGATTTTAACTCACAGACAATAACAAAACTCGGTATTTCGGTATCCATTTCAATTTAGAAGGGCATGCACAGAAACTTATCCAACTTCGACTGAAGTCGGAACAAAGTCTGTCTTGTGGCGTTGTCTATTAAATCTGTAAGTCATACTGTTTTGAAAACATTCCTAGAACTAATTATGTTTAATATGACTGGAATGGGGTTAACCGCGCCGCTTTGTACGTTCATTACGTGTATCTTGTTAAACTTTATCTATTACGCTTGTTTGTACCTTGTACGACATTTTTAATTATTTTTGTGATATCTATACATATAATAAAACAGTAACCAAACCATTCCTGTACATTGAATATTTTTCAAAAAGAGTAATTGGTATGCAATATGTATGTTCTATAGATACCAAAACCATGGTTAGAATTTTTTTTTTCTGTTTATCTGTTTGTCTGTTTGTCTGTTTATCTGTTTGTATGTGCGTCAATCACGTAATAACCACTGGGCAGATTTTGATAAAATTTCATATGCTGATAGACCTATATTAGGTGCAACTTATAGGCTACATTTTATTTGAAAAAATATTTTTAGGGGTGGCTTTTTATACATGTAAACGGAGGGTATAAAAATAAATTCGCGCATACATCATTAAATGAGGTGTCATTGGATAGGTCTTTAAAAATAAAATACAGGTTTCTACAAGCGTTTTTTTGCTAAAATAAATATTCTTTGAGATATGCCATGATATACCACGTGGGCATGTGAGATTTTGGTTGAATTGCGGACAAGCTTTTTTATTCTCTTAACGTATAGATTAAGGCGTTGAAACACTCAATAAATTATCAAAAACCTTCAAAAAATAATTAACTCTCAGCCCGCGGCTTCGCTCGCATGGGATACAATTTTCAGTATTTTGAAGAGGCGCGCGCACTATGAGGTTTTTTCAAACCTATTTCCATAGAGAATCATAAAAAAACTATAGAAATGCAAATATATAAGCGATCCTGCGACCGTAATTTTTTAAACTTTTGTTGTACGCTTCTAAAAACTACAGAAATTAGTAGGCCACGCGTGCGAAGCCGCGGGCGGAAAGCTAGTTGAATGATAAATATAAAATTTTGACATTAAACGATTTATAATTTCATCTTCAGTATTCCTTTGTGATTGAGTTTTTGATAAGTATATATTTTAATTCAAAATATATTTTTTACCATGTGGTGATTTTAACCCTCAATCTTTTTTATATCGGTGATTTTTTTTTAATTTTGTGGACGAAATTTTTAGAAAGTTGTTATTGTTTGCACAATAAAAATACTCTCCTGAAGTTATGATTGATGTTTGATGAGATATTTATGTGACAGAGATCCGAGTTTTTATGTGATGTGTGTGTAGTTCCTATAGGATATTATAGTTGGCCTTTGCCTCTGGTTCAATGGTTAGCGCGTTAAGCGTAAAAAACGATATGTTTTGAGTTCAAACCCTGGTGAAGACGTGAAACAAAATGTATCGGTTTAATAGGGCACAAACTATTTGCCTTTGGCTGATCAACTACTTGCCTTTTAAGAAAAATTGACTAGTGAAACGAATTTACCATCCGCCTATGCCCCAATAGCACTGGACTTTTATTATAGTTGCTTATTACAAGCGAGAATTTTAGTTTAATTAATTCAATACCAAATGCATTAATGACGAGTATCAAACTACCTTATGAGCGTGCTTTATTAATGTCACCAGGTGTATTAACAGCCTACCCCTAACTTACCCTTATGTAGGATATTCTGACATTACACTCAACTTTATGACGCCGACTGAGGTGGAAAGCTTATGTTTATGAATCTTTGAGTATCTCTTAAAATCATGGTGTCTCTCGCGAGCACAGTAAGTGGAGTTACTTTAAAAGATTTCCTAAAGTATGGGACGCTGTTGCAGTTGCTTAAATTTATTTTTAATAAGTTTTAAATGCTATAAGATCAAACAAGCGTAGAGGGGTACAATAAGAACTGTTCAACTGTGAATACTTTGTGAATTCTCTACATGAAAAATTTATAGTAATCTATGTAGATATAATATGGAGTAACCAAACCATTTCTAAAATTGAATATTTTTCAAAAAGAGTAAATGTTGTTGTTTGTTTGCTAATAAGTTTGTTTGAACGCGTTAGTCTAAAATACTATAGGATTGATTTAAAAAAAAATTGGTTAGAGAGATCAAAGATGGCTACGCTTTGTGACATAATGCTATAGAAGCGAAACTGCATGTATTCTTTAATAAACATAAATATATATAAAATACGACAAAAATTGTTGCTATAAAGTTTATAATCATATTAAGATGTGAAAATTTTGTGACTCTATCATCCATAATACACTGAACTGATTAAGTTATAATTATGTGGATAAATAGCAACATCCCAAGAGATATATTAATTCACATTGTAGGGGGTTAATTTTAAACTAAATATACAAGACGATATGGCACACAGTTACTTCAATAATAATTAATGATGTGCGCCTACAACATCTTTCATGCGAAGAAATGTAACCTCAAATAACTAGATACATACTTTATGAAATTATTGATGAAATTGTCCTTCTCTTTTGTTTGAAGGAAAAAAAAACATTTTTACTATTCTTTTTTTTTCATTTCATTATCATTTTCAGAAAATTGTATTTTTATCGCTATTAGGTCCAACTGGTTTCGTACACTTTAGTTTTATATAGAAATTCATAGAAGACTAGAGACAAATTCCTACTTTCGACAAATATAGAAAACTAAAATTTTCTTAGTTGTTTTAATAACTGCTTTGATAAATATAGTTAAAGGCCTTAGTGAACATTTTTATAAATAATTTTTCTAAAGGTTAATAATCTATACTATAATATTATAAATGCGATTTTGTCTCTATCTGCCCGTCTGCCTGTTTTTCACGTCAAACTGATTTGGATAACATTTTGTACAAAGATAGTCCAATATTCAAAGAGGACATAGGAAATTTGTTATCCCAGTAATTTCACGGGATCAGAAATATACACGGAGAAAAGCGCGGAGTATAGCTAGTAATAAAATAAATACATATAATTATGAAATATTAATCAATTCAAAAGATTAATTCCGGTACAACTCTTTAACTTTTAGCTACCAAGTAGGTCACAATAAAAAGTAACAAATACATTACAATGATTTATATCAATACTATTTCCGTGTGCAGTTAATTCGATAATTTATAATGTATGTGATCTGTCTGTTCCATTGAGGTTTGCTATCAAATGAATGGATGTATCAGAATTAGCCATGTACCGTTGCCAGATCGTTTCTCATTGGACCAGGTTGATCTGAACAAAGTTAATTATAAAGTTGTGTATAACAATGTTCACGTTAAGAGGTGTGCGTGTGTGTGGTTCAGAATGTGTTTGCAATGAAAGCGGAAAAAATAACAGTATTTGTCCACTATTCAATGGGTGTTATCATACATATAAACCTTCCTCTTGAATCATTCTTCATCATTCATCTATTAATAAAATTCGTTGCGTAGTTTTAAAGATTTAAGCATAAAAAGGGACAGAGAAAGCGACTTTGTTATATACTTTTAGTGATGATGATAGTAAAGTAGGATTGTTCGTTACATTTTGATTTGCCATTAAGCTTGCTCACAAATCATTGGATGTTTCAGAATTAGCCGTGATGCCAGATCCTAATATCATTTGAGTTTGAAATATAATGGCATGTTATAAAATAGAGATAATACAAAATTATGCGAAATAATTATGTCATTTAATACCTATTATATATATTGATAATTGCTCAGTATTTTTGATATACTCTTGAGTTTTTGTTATTAAATGAATGGATGTTTCAGAATTAGCCATGTATCGTTGCCAGATCGTTTCTCACTGGCCACTGGTTGTTGACAGAGATCGAGACAATTACTCGGTATTACCTGATAATATATTATACAGCGAGCCGTAATCATGGAATGACGTTGAATGATAACTGCCTTGATACAATAGTCAGACGGAAAAGTGAATTAACTGTTACTTTGAACATATTTATACGGGTATATTTTCTATTACGTACTACTTACAATAATTCACTGATAGGAATTTCATTTGTACACACTTTAATGTAAAAATGAAACACAAAGAACACGTGAATTGTGTGCGTTTATCCAACGCTATCCAAATTTCATAAACGTATCTTTTTTATCAATTTAAAAGGAATTAAATTGAATCGACTAAATTACACTACTCTTTTTGGATGCACTGCAAATGAAAAAAAAATATAGATTTATGTAGTGTTGCCTTTCAATATAAATAATTATAAATTTAATATTGTCGTTGTTTGTAAATGGACTAGTTAGTATTTTTACACCAAACGAAGAAATAAAGGATTTTATGTATTACAGGTGATCTGTTAGCTATGCATGAAAAGGTAATGAGGTAAATATTGATAAGACACTTTCATAGCTTTCCGCCCGCGGCTTCGCACGCGTGGGCTACTAATTTCTGTATTTTTAGATGAGCACAGCAAAAGTTTAAAAAAATCACGATGGCAGGATCAGTGATACATGCGCATGTCTATAGTTTTTTTAATGATTTTCTATGGAAATAAGTTTGACCAAAATCTCGCGCGCGCGCCTCTTCAAAAATACAGAAAATCGAAGCCCACGCGAGCGAAGCCGCGGGCAGAGAGTTAGTTATTTTTTGAAGGTTTTTGAGGATTCATTGAGTGTTTTAACATCTTTATCTATTCGTTAAGAGTATAAAAAGGCATGTCTGCAACTCAACCAAAATCTCACATTGTCACGTGGTATGACATTTTTACGACTTTAGAAGCTTATATCTCAAAAAATATTTATTTTAGCAGAAAACGCATTTAGAAACCTCGATATCATTTTTAAATTCCCTTCCAATGAAACCTCACTAATGTTGTATTCGCGAATTTATTTTTTTACCCTCCGTTTATATGTATGGAGAGCCACCCCAAAAATATTTTTTTTTAAATAAAATGTAGCCTATAAGTTGCACCTAATATTGGTCGATCAGCATGTGAAATTTTATAAAAATCTGCCCAGTGTTTATTACGTGATTGACGCACATACAAACAGATAAACAGATAAACAGACAAACAGACAAACAGAAAAAAAAAAATTAACCATGGTTTTGGTATCTATAGAACATACATATTGCATACCAATTACTCTTTTAGAAAAATATTCAATGTACAGAAATGGTTCGGCTACTGTTTTATTATATGTATAGATATATAAAGAGGCAGGTTTTGTTTGTTTGTATTGAATAGACTCCGAGACTACAGGACCGATTTGGATGAAATTTTGTACAAAAATTCTTTGAAATCCCAGGAATGCCATAGGATAGTTTTTATGCCGAAAATCCAACGGGAATACACGCGGGTGACACCGAGGACTTCAGCTAGTAGAAAATATAAGAAGATTCATAATGCTTAGATATTACATACTTGAAAGGATGTAAAGTGTAAACTGTCTAACGAATTGGTCCTGAGTCATGACTGTAATGTTAGATAATAGTTTTTATGAATAAATAAATAAATACCTATCTTCTATCGAAGGATCCCCATAGTAAGCGAGCGAGCCCCATAGCGAGATTCAAAACGACTCTCAAACTCCACTGTTCTATAAAAAGGCACTAGAATCAACTACATAAGCGCTTTGCGGTGTACACATCTCGTACTGGTCGTAAGATTAGTTGACAATGTCATGACAACTTCCGAAGTTCATCTCAGAGTTCTGACCGGGTACCCTTAAATTGAAACTGTACCATCTGCGCTGGCTCTCATAGTTATTGAGAATACATTACCCATGCTAGCTTGATTTATATTTGTAAAGTTCGTCTTCTGTCAGCTGATTGCTAGATTTATACAGGTACAACATCTGGTAGGTAGTTTGCTTTAGTTGTGAACAAGGTTGTATCACTACATAGTATAAAACAAAGTCGCTTTTTCTGTCATGTGTCATGTTGTATGTCCCTATGAACGCTCAAATCTTTAAAACTACGCAACGGATTTTGATGCGGTTTTTTTTAATAGATAGAGTAACTCATGAGGAAGGTTTTTATGTATAATATCATCCATTAAACCCGTGCGAAGCCGGGGCGGGTCGCTAGTTAAATATAAACTAATATACAATATTTAATATTGAATTTTTCTTTTTTTTACCGCTATAAGGCGCCACAAACATAATTTTTATGTCAATTTTTTATTTTTTTTGGGTCAGCAACGCAAAATTTGTAATTATTTAAAAATGTAAAAGTTTTCCGTTTTTGTTTTTTAATTGTTTGTATCCCAATCACACATAAAGGGCTTTAGGAAGTTAGATTAAATTGCGCAAATACTTTTAACCCAAATATAGACTCTATATATGATATGTTTATCTCTGTTAATATAAAAAAGGTACGGGCAGGCGTTTGCATTATTTGAATAAACAAACAATTAGAAGTAAATAAAATGGGCACAAAAATTCAATACGCAACAAACAACTCGTAAAAATTCAATATATCACGACCATGCACATTACGGCCCAATCTGTGTGTGTCAGTATGTAATTTATCGACCGATTTTTTGTGGGAGGTCACTTGACCCCATAAAAAACAGCGCGGGGTAAAATCACCAGTAAGGGCACTCGAACCACGGCCCACGAGTTGGAAGTGGGAAAAACAAGCGATCACCACTTAGCTCAGGCGCCACGATGACACTTCACACGTACGCAGCGATTTTTACAATGTTTCGCGTTTATATGCAATCTCTTTGATGTCTTTATTGTGTCAAGTAAATCTTCAGCCAAATTTTTGCTTTGAGATCTTGTAATACCAGATTTGGTTGGTCAATAGCGCTCTATTTTTCGGTGTGAAGTGGAAACATAAGTGTTCTTGTGACGCCAAATACGATCGTGAAATTAATGGTACAATCTTTCTTTATTTTGCAAAGTAAAGAAGAAGAGGTTGTTACTAAAACTTTTGTACAGCTTTCTTAAACATTCGAAATCTCGATTTGATACATTCAAGTGGTCCTCGAATATTCAATAATATTTTTGCTTAGTTTATCTTGAGTCTCAAACTAAGGGCAGATGGATATGTAAGATGGTCAGTTAATCAAAATTCAATACTAACAGTTATCGGAAATTGTATTCGTTTCGATTTTCAGTGTTGATATGTCGAAATCATCCCAAACGAGCGTACTGGAGCGACTCAGAGATTCGCAGATTCGGACGTGTGCATCTACGTGCCTGGCGTCTTGCCAACCACAATACACATTTAATGGGCCGATTTTATACACAGGACACAATTTTAAAGCAGTGTATAAACGCTAAACGTGTCAATAAAACCTTGTTTTATTTCTTATTAGTACTTTACCTACTGGCGACTTTCAGTTACATTCCGTATCACATTCGACGTTGGAATACAAATTTCCTTGTTAAATAAGTTGCGATTTTTAGAAAGTTCAGCAAATTATCATGAAAATAAAAACAGAGCATAAAGTGATAATTTTTTCGACTGCCCGGGTTTCCTATTACTCAATCTAAATCAATTGATGCGTTTTGAAAACAACGTGTATTTTTCGATTGAAACTTTTCATCAAACAGCGTTTTCAGTTCCAATGTGATAGATTTTATTGCCAGTTGTTGAATGTGGCCGTACCAATTATAGCGATAAAATTTAAATTAATTCAATGAAAAAACGCCAATTTGTTTAGAAATAAACGAATGGAGATATAAAGTAAAAGTGAAAATTACACGCGAAACCAGGAGATAGTTGAGGATTGCGTTAAAATGAAAAATGTTATTTTGTGTCAATTTAGCGCAGCCGTCGCAGAACTATTACTGCAGCACATTTTATTTGCTGACAGCACTGAAAATTTGCGTCAGGCTAAGTGCCAAATTTATAACATTGGACTGTACTACGGAAGGTTTTTACACTAATTGGTTCGGGTGGGCAAGGATTGTTAAAGATAAAATATGCGATGCGAACCGTTTCCGTTTACGATCTGATTGATTGCTTCATTACAGCGCAATTGATTGGGGTCGATGAGCCGGTGATGTGTTCATGCTACTGTGATGGGTACCTGCTTCAGCTGTCTTTATTTAAATCACTTTATGTAAGACGAGATGCCCCGTTCTTGACGTAAAATGTTCGTCTGAAATCCAAACTCCCTGCAATTTTTAAAATTACGTTTTCATTAAATAAAAAACTGTTTAATATATTTTCATCACAGTTTATTAGTGAAATAAGAATTGAAAGCAAGATTGTAAACAATGCACTTGTACAAAAAAGTTTTTAAAATATTGTAACAGTAGAGTAACATGAATATTTTAAAGTTTGACGATATTCGGCGTTGGTTTGCGACATCCAGAACGCGGTTGGAGTTAATTTATTGACGAGTTTCGAATATTTTTGTAGTGCCATTGTTCATTATGTATGACATTGACGGTTATTTCTGCAAGCTCATCGGGCTAGATTTCAATTTTATGGTAGTTGAGCACATCCAACCGCAAAATGTATTGTTTCAATGTGTGAGTTTCATGCGGTCGTATTATACCTATTAAACGTTTTTAACTTCGTTAATTTTTGCCTATAGTCATTTTATTAGTTTTTTTTATCTACTAAAAGTAAAATCGCTGAAAATGATTGAACGGTTAATATGATAAATAAAATTTACAGTAAAACGTAAAAATATTGAAAACGGGTGAAAGGGAAGCGAACAATAAATTCAATTATTCGGATAAAAACCGCGTGATTGTGTAACGAAATAAATTAATTGAAATAACAATTTCGATTCTTATTAATTTGGAATACATTTATAAATTCGCCGTTAGACCGTTTTGATTCGTTTCGGCGACGACCACAACAAGTTGTTGCGTACTTTCCGCGAAATTCGCACAAAAGTTAGTAGATTAAAACTGCCAATTAGGGAGCATTTCAACTCTGAGTTGTTTTAGAATTTTCGTAATTATTCTTAGATGAACAATTAATGGAAGACGGAAATAAGTATTTCGCGTTTAATTGTAATGTTTTGTTCTAATTATACGTGGAATCGATGGTTTCAATTAATATTAAAACTGTAAATTATAATTTAAGAATGTTTCAAAAAAATTACGAACGCAAACACATACCTTTATATGATGATAAAATACAAATTTGACGTAGTCAATGTAGTTAGTAATAATTAAAAAGCTTTAGCCACTATTACAATAAATATGCATCGAAAATTAATTGAATAAATCTATAAAAGATAAGCAATTAAGCTTCCATCATTATAATTAACGATACAGCGCATTATTCGTCATAATAATAATCGTTTTATACAGATAATGATTTTTGATAAAACCAATTAACTCTATTGTAGCGGACACTTCACAGTAAAATTTAATATTAAAGTGCTTAATCATGTTATGTGTATGACTACGTATAAGGTATATTGTTATTGTGAAGCATGCTGAATTTCAACTGCAATCGGCCCAGGCCGGCGGGAAGGTCCAATTTAATGGTGGTTGCGTATGACAAATGCAACGTCACCTTTTTATTCGATGTTAACGAAATCGCCAGACAATTTACATATCACTTAATTTCATTATTATAAACGTTTCGTTTAAATCGAATAAACTACAGATAAAACATTTAATAGATAGAGTTACAATTTATACAGCTGGAAGTGGCTAATGTTCGGAATCTGAAGCTTAAGTAAGTTTCTAACAGCAACAAACTTCAAAGAACGGAACCCGGAGAAGCGCATAAAAATCCCCGACGTCCGTCTTAGTAGTTGTAAAGAAACAAAATCTTCAATCCTCTATTTCTTGAGAAGTGCGGTCGAACGATTCAGGTACATCGAGTTGTATTTGGTTGAAAATGCTACTCGCTGGCCAAATGCTAATTTTATGGTGGTTGAACAAGTGTGCCGTACTCACCCGCCCTGTCCTTCGCAGTATTGCCTCGTGGGTCTCATCCAAATAAACCGAATCGCGTGTCACGAAGGTCAAGCAGACAAGGTTATAGAAAAAATGGCCTAGCGATGGCGAACCTTTATATCAACGTGCCATTTTTCTAAAGATGTTTAAAGTGATAATTGATGTGCTTGCAAATAATTATGACTTTGTAATTATTGGAGAAATAATCATAAACAATACTTTCAACTCAAGGATAGTATAGGATCGGATGGTATTCTAGGATCTCTCGCGTTCGCTCTTTAAGTATATTATACTTACTTCACATATTTGTTCTTAGTGCATAATGAATTTTGTCATAGCTGACGTGCGCGCAAACCATTGGTTTGCCATTCCTGGAACATATAACATGTCTGTACTCTCGATAAATGAAATCAAAATAGCTCCTAAATCCGTGTAACATGTGATCACACACTAAGCTGAGCTGATTAATGGTAAAATGTACATTGAATCGTTACTTTTCATTACTGTTTCGAAGTGCGGTACCGAGCCGGGAGCCAGATGGTCAGATTAGAAAAGTTCACTGCGAAACAAGTCCAAAATCGACTTTAGAAGCATAGTCCAACATTTGGTTTTAGAAGCGGCTCCACGAATTGAACGCAAGTTTAAATTGGAATGTAACCCACAATAAGCTCTCGTGATTGGCCTGTTTGTTCTTAATTAGTATTAATCGGAAGCCCTTGTGGGAACCATAATATACACTTAATTACATATTAAATCATATTTATTATTCTAATCATTTATACTCGGAAACGTTGCAAATTTTGAATTCATAACAACAATTATATTATTTTTACTCATGTCAAAGGTGAAATAAAACTTAAAAACTACATTTACCGTTAATACTTTAAAACATTTCATTGAAAACCATATTGAACTTTAACATTAATTATTGAATATAAGTATAATATTTTTAATAACTTCCATTGAAATTAAACGCGAAACGTATATTGGTTCAGGAAAATAGCAGCATTAATACAAACTATCAATTACTTATCATCAAAATTTGCAATCAAAATAATGCGTCGGCTGCACGGTTATTATGTAAAATGCGCCTAAAAACGAGAATATGCACGCATGAATTCTCATTATACAGCGAGTTTATCCACATTATCTGTTACTAATTTATATGAAAATCCATTTTACTATTAGAAACCGCTAAATATCTATAAAGTCAAGCAGATTATACTAGTTGAGGTGATAAAAGAGAAGTACAGTAAAATTTACAAGTTTTAAATCGAAATAAAAATCAAATTCAAATACCGTTAATTTTTTTGTTGGATTAGAATTTTTTTATAGAGAGCATTATAATTTAGGGTCAAGTTAGATTTAGAAATTTTTAAAAAGTATCTGTGTAAGAGTAGCGCTCCATTAGCACGTTGCCTTGCGTTGCGGTGCGCCGCTTTGCGTCGTCGGCGCATCAAAGCTGCGACGTTTTACAAACATATTTTATGATATACCCCATTAATGCGTTGCGTCTTCACACGTCGATTCAATGGATCGACAAGAAACGAAACAATAGTGCAAGAGATGATGTGTTGTCAGAGCTACGAAGCTTCTGTACGATTGTTTCGTTTCGATGCGTTGATCAGTTGCGACGCAACGTAATGTTTGCTAATGGAGCCTAATAGTATATTTAAACTTCGTTATTAATAAGGAATGTTTCTTCTTTGCAGAAAGCCTACGAGATTACTTTAGTAAATTCGGCGAAATCACAGAAGTAATGGTTATGAAAGATCCTACCACAAGGCGGTCGAGGTATGTAACTCAGATTTTATACTGACTTTTATTTTCATTTTCCGTTATGTATGTATATTGAATTCAAATATTATCAGAAGAGAAATGTACTAAATATAACAAATATTTTTATTACATTTTCAAGTTTTAGTTGTAGGATCAAAAAACAACACCAAATTTAAAAACTCGACATCTGAAAAATAAGACTGCGTCCTCTACAAAGCTCAAAGTTTAGCCCAAAAAATATAACATTTCAATGGATTATAAATATTATAAAAATAATTATTATTTTAATAGGTAATAGATAGGTTACGAATTACGACGTACTTTGCTTGAAGTTTGTATTGTAAACATATTCAACCAAAATAATATCCAACTTACCTCCAGCGCATTCAGAATGAAGTAATTCTAAATCAAACATTTCAATTTTCAAAGCAGTATTATTTCCTCTGAAACTGCTAAATTCCTTTAATAGTTGCTTTGTTATTCGATATCGTTTTACCTCATAGTTCATATTTGGAGGAATCTATTTTGTGAATGCATTGTGAAACTGTTATTGTCTAATATAAATGAAGCATGGAAACATTTGAAGTTCGGTAGTTATTGAGATAACTATCACGGTGAACAACAATCAAGGCACTATGTACACAAGAGTGGCTTAGGAACTCCCGAGACAAGAAATAAGTTGTCAAAGTGTCGAGGTGAAGTTTCTCTGTTAACATCGTCTGCAGTTAGGTAAATCGTCGGTTTCACAACTCAATATGGCCCCGCGCACCCCTGAAATAATATGCCTGAAGCCGATATTGGGGCGGCTCAGCTGTGAATCTAAATGCAGTCTGCAAGCTATTACCTACCCGCCTCAGCCAAATGTAACGTAAACGTCTTTTGTTTATGCTTATTGGTATATCGGGTATCGGTGGCTGTTAAGGTCCTGTTAATTAAACGGCTAAGCTTGCAAGCTATTGTGTGATTCGGTCGAAGTTAAATTAAATTACAGGGGAAACTTGGGTAGCGTCGGTTAATTTTAGGTATCGCAGCGCGATTGAGTGACGCTTGCGCAGTTTCAATTGTTTTTAAAGTTCGTCCACGACGCGTATTTCCTAATATTTGCTACAACATTTGATATTAATTAAGAACCTAAATTCGTACTTTCGTATTTTAATATTATAAATGTGAAAGTAACTTTCTTTGGATATCTGTCTCTTCCTCACGCCTTAAGCAATGAACCGATGAATTTGAATGAAATTTTGTACAAAAATTATCTTTGATATAGGACCTCTGACCTTTGTACTACAAAGTGCGTGTCTAGCTTTGATTTCATGAAATAAATATTTTTTTATAAAACGTGATATGATGATTTTCATCTTATCAGCATAGTATTCGCACCGAAGTGTATACGTAATAAAATCTTATACTTACTTCCAAAAGGCAACTCTTTTAAAACATACGTTATACTCATATTCCATAAATCGATCGGCACTTATCAAATACAATAAATAATATCAGTTTCTGTATCTCGGCCCGTATATTTCTCAAATAGCCATCACCGTGAGATATTGCGTTAAAACAACGAGAAGGAAAAATTTTCCGCTTTGTTTTCGGTTTTAAATCTTTTGCGACAGTCGCTGGAGGAGAAATGTTTTTAGGTCGACACCTTATCGTAATCGTAAATCAAGTGGACATAGGCGAAGGTGGAGATGTACAGCCGGTGTGCTGGAAGTGATAACAGGGGTAAACAACCAATATAACAGTCAAGTTTTTGCTTTTGTTTTGTTGGTTTCATTGCTGGATAGCTTATAGTTTATCCTTTTGGAAAAGTGAACAGACCATTGAAATAAATTGGTTATTTGTTGTAGGAAAAAATATTGGCAATGAATCGTAACGAGTAGAATAGATAAATTTTATTCATTCCAACGCGAATGAGTTTGAAATTGATGAACGAAACTCTCAAAATTCATCTACTCTCATCTTTTTCTTGCAATTATTATAACATTGTGCTAACGTGTGCTCGGAGTGGTCGCAGGTTCGTTGCCAAAAGAAGCTATATAAGTCACTTTAAAGGACATGAAAGAGTTGAACAGCCTAGCCCTTCCACCGGATAGAGTCCTGAAGCCATTTTTGTAGCTGAACACTGCTGGGAAGTTATAATTATCGTAACGAGTCGTAAAGAAAGTTAATCTTAAGCGTTACAATGTAATACGAGCAATTATGTTAGATTTCCATCGGCTGCGATAGTCCTTCAACTATGAATTTTCCTTTCCAACATTCAAATTCACATAATTTATTTGGCATAATAACAAAAATTATTTTAAAAACTATGAATATTTGTATTTCTACTAAATCACAAAATATATCATATAAGTAAAATCGCTTAAAAGTAACACGCTTCTGTTCACAGTAAATATCTTACAATAAAACAGAAAATAAACAACCATAATTCAAGAACGTTAGAAGCGAAACGTTCAATATCCCAAAGTTTGTCACATCAAGTGTCTGTACGCATAAAGTCGCCCCAATTCTTCCCGACGCAGACTAACTTTACCCTGGACTTCCCCAACTACAACTTATGCAAGCAAAGTAAATCAATATCCAAAGTCAATGAATCAGGAGTAATATATTCGGGTACATAATAAATGGGCGCTACCTGAAGGCAATATCTGAAAAATTTGCCTTCTCGATATTGCTTACAAGGGAGTTTCCTTTCTACCGAAAATTTAATGCGTCGTTCGCATTTTTATAGAAAGAAGTAGGTAAGTGAAATAATTTGTACCCGCGCTATATTTTCTTTATTTATTTTAATGGTGGGTCTCCTTTTTGTTTTTACAAGGATTTAGGGAAATGGATTTGCGAGCACGTGTGAACTTCGGATATTAATAAAAACTTATTAGGCGTGAAACAGGAAAAATTCGCGTTGTTCTCTGTATATTTTTTAAAAGAATTGCTGGAACGATACTTATTATTTATAAGCAGGATACATTCGGTGCATTTAAATACTATTACCTATTCTACCCTCCTACGAAGTTTAGTAAATTATTTGACGCGTTAAAACAAAGCCCTTTATCATAATTTTATGGCCAAAGTTTTCGAAGTTAAGACGCCCATTTCGTGTTAGAGGGTCGAGCAGATGATATGATTTGTGTCGTCTTTCAATGACAAATGACATTTTTAATTAGACGTCATAACTAGGGCTTTAGAATGCACATTTCGGTTTAGCGAGTACCGCAGGCTATCTTTCTGGATTATGCTATGCGGCTGAATGTAAGTTTATATCATACTCGGAGCTTACAGCGGCTTACGGCGCGTCTCCATTCACGCCTATTTCATTCGTTTCGCTTTCCACTAAAATCTAAAATCAATAAAGGATCAGGGTATAAATGCAAAGATTACTGGGTTCGCTTTTCGCAAGGCGTGAAAAATGTACGCCCCATTAGGTGAACCGTCCGAAATAAAACCGCGAATCACTATGAGAGTGTAAGTAGCACCATAAAAGGAGGATCGTTGGTCGGAATCGCTTCGGCAAACACCTACAGAGGAATGGAGTGGTGTTAAATGAGAGGGATTGAGCGTCCCCCGCGCCCCTCGCAGACGTCACCGAACCGCGTCGCCATATCTTAGCACAGTGCTTCTCAAACATTGTTCTGCCGTGGCCCGGTAAATTTCACACTCGACCTCCATGACCCGCTTCATACTTTTAATTGCTGGTTCTATTGGGTAAAATAGTAGATATTTTTAATAGTGAACTGTATTAATAGTCTAACATACTTTGGTCTCGCCTTTTTATTTATAAATTTTAGTACGAGATATAGAACTGGAACTGGCCAAATTAGATCAATTAAGAAACATGTTTCAGTCCATAGATATTGGAACAAGGCGGTAATGTTTAAACCGGTTTTGACGGCCCGGTACCGGGTCGCGGCCCGATGAATGAGAAACGCTGTAGCAGATACGAGACCGACTAAAGTATTTAATTCATGCTCGAGAGCATCACTTCAACACGACTCATTGAGCAATAGTTGAATTGGATTGCTATCATTTTATTTATGTAATTTTTATAAGACCATTTGAAAATACATTAAAAATTTTAATATTGATATTTTTACCCACTGTTCAAATAAAATTAATATTACATTATTAGAATAATAAATAAATAATAATAAATAGTTTGGACATTTAACACACCATCTAGTCCCACACTAAGCAAAGCTTGTAATATGGAAACTAGATAACTGATAGACATATACTATATATATTTTTTGTGCATACATACAAACTATAGATAGATAAACTCCCAGACAGTAAAAAATTACAATGTTTATCACATCATAATTTTCTATTCGTAGGGATTGAACCCACACCCTTCAACGCCATAAACCATTGCCACGTCCACTGCGTCAATCGGGTCGTAGAATATGTGTTTAAGATATGTAGAATATCAAAATGAGTTTGATAAATTCCTTATGGTTTAACCTTTTATAATAGATACTTCGTTATATTTTCTCAATCGAGTTATACAAAATTTTATGATGGACTAAAATAATTGTTTAATTTTTTTACAATAAATGTAGAGCAGAGTTGCTATAGTTTTATTAAACAAAAAACAAAAGTTATACCACGCCTTTATATAAGCGCAAGTAATTATGTTAAGCGCATATTAAAAATTTTAATACCATCACGGCAGACAAGCGTGCCAATTAAAACTTTACGGATAAAAATTAGTGAAATCAGTATACTCTTAAAACTTAGTAAAATTTGCGCGGTAGCGTTCATTACTAGTCCGATAATCGGTAGAAAATGTGCGATGCATAATCAAGTAGTCTGTGGTAGGGGTGTTAAGGACCTACGTAACCGTAACCGTATCGGGTATCCGATATAAAAATCTATCCGTAACCGTAACGGTTTCGAATCATTTCGGAAAGGGGCCGAGTTTAGATTCGACATGTTACATTATTTTTGGTCAGTTCATACTCAAGTCGGGAATATTGTTTGTGTTCTGCTTTTGTTTAATCATTTTACTGCGTTTTATTTATTTTAATTTTACTCTTATACCTTATCTTACATACATAACGGAAACTAGCGCGTAACCCCAAATAATTTCTTCTCCGTATCCGTATCCGAAATTTCATATCCATAACATCCCTGGTCTGTGGGCCGGCTGCCCCCTTTGGGGAGGGTAGTCATAAAACTATTACAGCACTGTTCTGCACTACGTCGGCTTCATTAATCGGCCATCGTATGAAGCGATCCCGTTATTATGATATGACGGTGGGTCGGATCGCCCTTCTATCTACCAGGTGTTAAGCGCTATCTATTATAATTAAATTGTATGTAAATGCATCGTTTTAGGGAAATTAAAGTGGGTAATTCATCTTTGTAATTTAAAGTTTATTTGTTTTTTAATTTATCACACTGTGGTATTGAAAATATTCTAATTGATCTATTTATAAAATAATACTGAAGAAATCTCTTTGCAATTACAAAATCACTAAATTAAATCACATTTCATTGTAATACAATTATACTGTTGTAAACATTCTTACTATGTATTATTTTGCAATATAATAAGATGTGAACTATTTTTACCTTATTCGAATATAGTGATAAAAATAAAATACACCTTAAAATCTTTATTAAATATTCATATAAGAAACGCTAGTGAAGAAGGTCTGGTCTTGAAGAATGCTCGAAATTTCTGGAAATTTTTCAAGTGGTTCTCAAATCGTTAGTATGGAGGGGCTTGACCGCCGCGTTCAGGCGCAGTACATTGGTCGGATCTAACAAGATCTGCGGTCTACCAGTTCTATACGTTATTTTCTTCCCATTTGGATAAATTTACTAGTGAATAGAGAGAAAATTGAGGCAACCTTTTAGTACCTATGACAGTTTTATACACTTCTATATTCTAATTCCTATTTATGCGTTTTATAATAATGCAAATTTTGGGTCCTGTTTTATAACAATTAAGACGTCACCTTTACAAACATCTGTAATAATTTTCAGAAAAATTTCTATGTTTAAAAATTAAAATTTAGCATCTAGAAAAAAACAGTTCCAATTTTATTTAACTTCACTTTGTTAAAGTTGACCTTCCATGAAATAGGTGAACAACCAACGATCACTGTCCCCATTGATAAAGAATCGTATTTGGAAGAAGAAGCGATGCGACATACGTGTATGTGCATGAGGATCTGCCGATAGATTAATTCACACGGACATGCCGTCCGCGGCGTGCCAAGGATTACCCGTTGCAATTCTGGACGCCAACAAATAGACACCATTACATATCTTTGCGTGATTAATTCTTGCGTCAAAATGCTGAGAGTCATTCTTGGAGTTCTATTTCGGAAATTAGTTATTCCAAATTAGTTGCGTTGTATCAAAGACGTTAGTGAAAGCTTATCGATTGCGGTGGAAAGGCGGTTAGTGCTTCGTTTGTAATTAAAATTTTGAAGGAAATCTTAAGAACATACGAAGTTTAGTGAATAATTGTAAATATATTCAAACAGCTAATCATTTACGAAATAATTATGTGAATATTGATTGTAATAATATATTTGAATTCTATAATTATATTTGTTTCATTGTTGTTGTTATTTCTTATTTTATTTACTTTACATATTTAGATGATCTGAATGTCTTGATTCTTAATAAACAAAACTAAAACTTTACCTCTAATTTACAAATTGAATTTAGTCGTTGTTTACGTTCATTTTTACACTTTTGAATAATCAAAACGTTTTTTCAACATCCTAAGCCTTTAAATTCAATAAATATTTAACAATTTCTCCCTGTATCGATATCACGAAACACAATTCTTGCACATTCTGTTTATTAAAATTATTAGAATGAATATGTAATCAGAGCTATGCATATAAAATCATGAATATCAAATTGCGATCCTAGACAGCGCTGATTGTCACGGACTTCATTTATGAATATTCCACGGTATTATATTATTTTAACAAATAACATCTATTGGAGACATGCCAATAAAAACTTGTTAATTTCACCCCTGACTGGTATGGAATGAAGGCTTGGACATTTCCACTTCATGTTTTATGTATAACGGTACATATAAGCAATCCCACTATTGGAAGTCTAGACGCAGCGTGAATGAGATGGTCTGAAATATTGACTCCTTAAAAATGATGCACAATTTTATTGAGATGTTTAACTTACCTTTGATATTTTGTGTTCGGAATTATTCAATACTTTAACTGAATTGTTGTATTATTGAGATATTTTACTAATAATTGATTTGCAATGATGTGAACTGTTGTTCGGGAGATGGGTGAAGTTCAAGTAAGACTCTTTATTTATAACGATGTGTGTGTTTATACATTGTTACACACATCACATATTTGTTTCATTCTGAAATTTATATTATGTGGGTATCAGGCACTGAAAGAAATAGTATCTAGTTTTAGAAGACATAACAACACTGTGGTTATGGCCCATATTTCCTTAATTCCCATTTTCTCAATTTCTATTGTACGTCTAACCTATTCCCTATTTTTTAGCTTATTCCCGCAAAACTACTGTTATTAACTACGGTTACTTAATATCAATTATCCCATTATTATGGTCCAATAAAAAACTTCTTTCTATTCTCTTAAATTGTGTGTTAAGAGTATCACAATTATTATATATGAATCGTAGTATAAATGTACTATCACCACAACTTACTTTATGAGCTTATAAGCTTCTAACATATATGATATTAAAGATTTAGTAGCGGGATAATTTACAATTCATTAGATATGCGATGGGTATTTTTGTCCGGTACATTGCTTTTTATTACATCAGACAGGTTAGCGCATGCGTCATGGTAATATACGTCTGAAATTCTATGATTTTCTAAACTTTCGAAAGTAAACATTATAAAGAACAAGTTTGTTAGTTGCGTGACCAAAGGGATATGAAGTATTGAAGAAATACGTAAAATACTCTTGTAACAATTCTCATTTTTTATTATTTATAATAACACTTCAATTTTATCGGCAAATAATACTTATAAATTATCGGTACATTTTATTTGGTTTACGACGTATTTACTGAAATAAATTAATAAACACGTAAGGAAATATTTTATAAAACCAATTAAATTGATGCTTCGTCAATTTTTACAAAATAAAAAAAAATATTATAGTATAGTATATTTTAGCCCACAAAATAGAAACAGAACGGATTCAATTCTTTCTTTGTCGTGTACTAATAAATATCGAAGCGACAAACGTAAGGTTAGACCGACCAAAAGCTAAGATATCTTAAAACTAGGAGCGGCAGATTGTCGTAAATATATCACGCTGTCACCGCAGAGGACGTGCGCACCTTGCGACTTGCAGACATTACAACCATACAACAACGGTTTACTTCAATTTTATTGGCGGATAATACTTTAAATAATAGAACTCAAATATAGCCAACGTGTACTGAACGTCACGGTTGTTATAAATATGTTACAAATTATGAGGAATCCTTATGATATTCATAAATGTAGACTGTACGTAAAATAAGAGAATAATAAACAGAAATACTATATTGCGAGTGTACTATTTCACATGTTTTGTGAGTTTGTGACTTTGTAGAATACTAAAATGATTGAAAATTGTTAATAGTATGTTTTCTTAAAAAAATATATTTTTTCTATCCTGTTTTTAATACTATAGTAAGTGATATTTTTGTGCCAGAAATGCTTAGTAAAATATGTAACAAACCACATTCATTTTTGCAATTATACTTCACGAGTTTGGGCAAAGACGGAAAATATTTCAACGAAGAATCGAAGATCATACCGGAACGCCTTACAAAAGTAAGAAAAATTAACTTTCAGATAGCTCCGCTCCTGTTAAACAAATCTTGAGTAGAATATACGATTACGTGTCATAAGTTTTATGCCCCTAAAGTTTCAAAGTAAATTCAAACATCCACCGATAAATCTTGGCGACGCTCGGAACGATTTCATTTTCGAATTTCAGGACCGATTGCCTCCACTGTTAAAGTTTGCTTGAAAAATGTTCGCGGACGATTGACTCGGTATAAACGGAAATAAAAAGTTCTCTGTTAGAGCAATAGCGTTGTACATTGCGCATATAAAGTAAAGAAAAAGCGCCAAAGAGGATCACAATTTGAAACGCTCCTGGATTTTTGCAGACTTAAAATTGTAACCAACTTTTTAAACCGACCTGCTATTGTGAAACTTCTCTGCCGATGGACTTGCATTCATCTTTACAGCGTTTAAGGCTTAACTTTGCATTCATAATCTGTTCCTAGAAAAATGTGGCGCCTTCGTGGAATACATAAATTGTATTAAACGCGAATTCTAGTTTAAAACAACCTAATTTGCCCCAGCAATAAGCGTACACACAAAATTCATGACGCGCATCTTTAATTCAGTTATACAAGAGTAGCAGAGCTGTTTTCCGTATTATCATTACTAAACAGCTTTTATTATTCCACGATATTTGGCTACGGGGGCCTCACACGCGCGCTAATGGAATAAAAAGTAAGGTTCCAAAGTAAAAAGATACAGAGCATCACCCGCGGCAGCGCTTCGTGCGAATTTGAACTGAAAATTTTATACGTTCAATCTATTTAGAGCGCCTTTATATTGGTGTCTCACGATCCCTACTCTGCTCGGTAAGGTTTCGTTTTCAATTATTGCCCACTTGTGGAACGAGATTCAATGGAAAAACAAAAACCTAAGCAAGAGATGATATTTTATAGACAAGCTTTATGCGATGTTTACTGCAGTACGATTTGTTCTTGAGCGAGATCTGTAACGTTCAAAGAAAATTATTGACAGAACGTGCCGAGGCGAGGCGTTTTGCTGACAAGTGTATGAATAATAAGCGTCGTATTTACACACCGCTTTATGATAGTAATCGTTTTGAATATGCTGTGTTCGAGTACTGTATTAGGTCGGATTTATGCGAAATTACGCGCCGCGTAAATATATCTGGACTGAAATTAACATTATAATCGTTGTTCCTCACATGTACGACCGATATAATAATAAATGATTTTGATGCGTGAATATTTTTACCACGCTAAATGTTTTAAAGTGACGGTTGAAAAAACAATGCACTTTTAAAATTCGCGCATACATATTAACAACAGGTTATTTTTTCAACTTTTCGACATAAAAGATAACTCATTTATGGAACGTAGTAGCAGTGTAAAAAACTTTTACGCCTACAAAATAAAATTAAAATGCCATATATTTTCATGGCAACATGCAAATTAGTTTCGATGCTTTGTAATGCGGCGCGCGACGCCCGCGAACGTGAAATCTTAAACGTAATAACAGTATTTTCATTTTTAAATTATGAAATACAAATACCTACATGAAATCTTCATAAATTAACCTTATCGCATGTAATGTTTATGTTTGCGACTATCGCTACCTAATATTTATGTAAATGCAACCCTTTAGCGTGAATTATTCGAAACGTTTGTTAGCGAGCCACATACTGCCTTCATTTAATAAATGAACGTGTTATTTTTCCTTTCTTAATTCGACTTCCCTAACGCTATAATCTTATAAAACGTTCGCTATTTGAAATTCAAATACGTATCAGTTATCAGACTCGTACATCTTCATGTATGCTCTATTAACATAATATTGTTTGTAATATGATGCAAAGATAAAGTCTCAAAGGGAATTACCTAAAAACGATCGTTTACGCTCAGAGTGCCCCGATTGCTGCACTATTAAATTAGAGCGGGTCATTTAAACGAATACGCTTTTATCAAATGCAATTCCTTTACGAAAAATGCAAGTTGAACAACAGTGCAAAACACAAAGCTTTGAATATAAGAAGTGCAGGCAAGTACACGATTTCTGTGCCCTGTAATTTGAAGTTGACAACACTGAACGTACGACCAAGCGGCAGCTGCTAACAGAAATGTGCTCTTGCTATTTTTGTTCCAAACTTAGTACTGGGGACGGACAAAAAAGTTCCCAACAAGTTTTCAGCACATTAATTGGTTAACTATTGGTTATTTTGAACGATCGATTTTATGGTCTGTTTCGGTATTTATATTACATATTTGAAACAACACAACAATCTGATTTGTTCTTTCACTGATTATTTGCCTAGAGGTATACGTTACTAAAATAATGTCATTTGATTTAAGTCTCCTAACTTTCCATACATTTCCAACTTTAAACTATGGTTTATGCATAGTATTTATGCAGAGGTAAATTTAATTAACACGTGATGAGCAAGGTTGCTATCGACTGGCAGGATCGAACCCGCAATAGGCATCAATGCGACACGACTACATTTTGCATAATTGATGTCCCATTCACAGCTACGGAGCACTTATTCATATTCATGAATTTTACAAATTTTTCAATTTGTGCCGCCAGAAAATGTATTTACAGTACTTCCACGTAGTATTTGCGCCAATACAATCTGTATAAAAGCTGGACTGGGACACGCGCGCACCGACCTGCGATAAAGGTAGCCCCTAATGCGATATTTTGATGCTACTTCTTTCAATAGCCACACCGTTATTGCTTCGACAATGCAAGCTTTTGTATTCTATTACGGAGTCTATTCCCTCGCAAACAAACCGTGCACAGATACGGAACCAATTCGTAACTTCCAAATAAAATAACATTAGTTACTGAGAAGCGACACGAAAATCACTCAAAGGGAAAAATAAAAGAACAGTGTAACGAATCTGATTCCCAGTGGCGTTAGAGGCTCGAAGGTAATGGGAGATTGTAAAAGGAGGCAATGAAAGCTGCGTATTATGTGTGAGATCCGTAGGGGCTGGTTGTATTGTGTTCGGGCTGATCTGACCAGGGACGCGGTCAAATTGTACAGAAATGAAATTATCAAGGTACGCTGCCGATTTTCCGAGCCAATGAATCAAGATCCAATTCCCTTTTGTAATAGAACATCGTCGCGAGACGCGGACGGACTTACACTGCCCACTCTCAGGCCGCTTAGTGGCACTTCATGTGTTATAACACTTTTCACTTCAAACGATGTTCCCGTAACGAAGTTATGGCGTATTCCCACTTGCTTAGGCTTATTATTTCTTGTGGGGTTCTTAAGCGGTTTTGTAGGATAGTAATATTTTGGGAATTGATTAATTTTTTGCGTATTTTTGTTACTTATCTATTTTCTGCAATGCGTTTCGTATTTGTGTAAGTTAAACACAATAGTAAAACAAAACAGTGCTTTTAAAATATTATCCTCCTCGCCTAATATGGGTCATGGTAGCCAATCTGAACAGAGAATAGCCAGGTACGCAGGAGATATTATAGTGCACAAATATGTGCGTGCTAAATAAAGGTGCACTCTCTATTCCTTTACTCTTTTAAAAATTATGTTAAATGGGTCCTTTTTATAGATTCTGACAATTCTAGCAATTTTATTTTATTGTAATTTTTTCATAGAAAGATATTGAAAATTATATATTGATAAAAATACTCATAAATAAATACACTTACGTAGAAGATCTATTTCGCATAAATCAAATAAAAATTTCGTTTAAAAAGAGTAAAGATAATATGCAAAAACTCATTAGTGAAAAGCTCCGTTAAAAGATTGGCAAGAGGATAATGAATGGTTTAATCCACAATGTTAACATATAATGATAATAATTAACTGATAATACCGTATCAGCTATAATGTACAATTTCGTGATATGAGGCGCGCGTTATTTAAAAGTTATCAGAATCATACACGGCTTGTCAGAGATTGATATTTTTTACGTACCGTAAATAGCAATGTTTTCGTTAGGAATTTTTCAGTAAAAATGAAAAAAAAAATACCATTGAATACAATAAGAACCGACTTTCTCTGACAAAAATGTAAAAAAAAAATAGTTTATTTTAGTTGAAATCTATACAAAGTCGGTGCAGAACCTTGATAAATTGAAACTAGGTAAAAACACCGAATATGTATAGATTTCGGAGATATGCCATAACATAAATAAAAAAAAATTAGAGAGAACCTCCTCCTTTTTTTGAAATTCAGTTAAAAACTTGAAAAACTGTCGTATATAAAAAATAGTAATAGAAAAACTCTTATTAAATCTCACTTTTACACTTATTAAGTTGAAGATATATCCTATAATTGTGTACTAGGTAGATATACACATACCTACAATATGTCGTATGAGCTATAATGTACAATTTCGTGATATGAGGCGTGCGTTGTTAAAAAGTTATCAGAAATATGCACGGCTTGTCAGCCATTGACAATTTTTTACAGTGGACTGAATGCAATGTATTCGTGTAACTCTTTTTGCGTAGTGTAAAGTCTATGAACACATTTTAGATAAACTTTTACAAAGTTTATCGTGATGTAGAGTCGTTTATTCTTTTGAAAACGTATTACTTTCTATGTAACCTTACTAATATTGTGTATGAGAATGTGAATCTGTATGTCTATATGTCTGTTTCTCACGCCTAAATTACGGAGCCGATTTGGACGAAATTTTGTACAAGTATTGTTTTAAACCCGACAAATGACAGGGAATACCTTCTATAACAGAAACCCCATGGGAACAGAAGGTATACGTGAGTGAAACCGCGGAGCATAGCTAGTAAAGATTTAATGAAGGAGGGTGTGAATTAAGTTAATATACATATAAATATGTGGATTAAGTAATAACTAGAAATATTAAATGTCACCTGATTATAAACGGGTAATTATGAAGGGCAATATTAAATGTATAAGAGAAAAAGATTAAAGTAGAATTTTATCTTGTTTGGGGAAAATACCTCAAAAATAGATGAACAAAATAGTCCCATTATAGAAGGTGTAACAACTGTTATAACACACTTCGCTTGTGAATAACACAGAAAAATAGTGTACAAAATAAACCTAATTAAAATAATTTTTACTTCTTAATTCTCGTATTTGACGGAACAGTTAAATTAACTGCTTTCCATACGCTGCGCGTACGTCGTAGCTACGCCGTAGCGCCCGGCTTGGTGCGCTTTTAGTAAAATTAAATTACTTTTAAGAAATATCCTCACTTACTTTATTACTGCAAAACTTCATGCGTATCTAAATATTTACGTGAATTCGGTCCAGCGACAAAAAACAGTGAAACATAGAAATACACCTTTATACGGATCATGAAACTTAATACCTACAACAGTTTTGTTGTTAAAATGTCTAAAATGGAAGGATTTTCGTATTCATATACTTTCGGCCGCCTCGTTGGTCTAGTGGTTGCATCTTTGAGTACAGAATAAGGGGTCTCGGGTTCGAATTCCGATTTGGGCCAAGAAAGTGTTATTGGGACTATTCCTATTAAGAAATCTCTGTAACAGCCCTGAGTCTGAATATTTTTAAGTTGCGTCTTAAAAATATTTAAAAATGTAATTTTCTTTTGAATAAAGGCAAATTATCCTAATACTGGTCTGATCTTAGCATCCTATAAATATTTTTTTATGCTTGTTTTTTATTGAAATATCAGTATATGCCCGCTTAGCTCGCGTTTAATTAGGGACCTACAGACCTATCTGTGTACGAAATCCGTCCGAATCTAAACAGCCAAACTTTCAAATTTATAATATTAAGTAGGATAAATAAAGCAATCTATAGTTACTATAATAATAATAATTCATTTATTTCAGATATCTGTAGATCCATAATTTGTTAGTAGCTTCTTAAATCTATGTCAGTAAAATTTAAAAGTCATTATTTGTAATTACAAAATTTTTGTCATTGCAATTAAATTACAAATTTACTTTTTGGTGAAGATAAAAAGATAAAAATATAGCATGTCAAAAAAAATATAAAATAACTAAATAAGATATTTTTCAATCAAATATTCAGGGGTAATTGTATCAATTTAAATAAAATTTGATACCTATGCTGTTTCTATTACAAAGGGGAATTTTCATTAGAAATGTGTAAATACAATAGTCGGCTTTATCTAGGCTCCAGTTGTAACGTTAGATGCGTATAATCCTATTGCCGTCAACTAGGTAGCGCAGACAAAGAGATTCTGATTCGCATGACTGATCAGTTTTGTCAATTTGCTGGGTGGACATTTATAACCGTATGAGCCGATGTTAATAGATTTTTATATAGACTTTACTAGGATTTAGATTATTAGGATAAGGGTTTAAGAATGAGATTTTGTGACGTTTACGGTGGGGTAAATAAGACACCGTATAGTCCACAATAATATATTTAAATTAAATAAATTATACAATTAAAAGATTAAACAATCTAAAGAATAAGGGTCGTGGTGTGCCTAGGTCTATTGCTACAAGTAGGGCCGTTACTCCCCTGAATAAAAAGGGTGGCGCTGGATGGAGGGTGCGCCTGGGTGCGTAGGCCTGGAGGTGTGTTGGCTACGTGTAGCCGCTCTGCCCGAGGAATGCCAACGTGTCCCTTCAGCAGGAACACGAACAATCTCTTCAACAGAGATTCCCAAACGTAGCAGATATTCCTCGGTTCCGTAAGCCGGAAGATGCAGCTGTAGCGTGGCAAGGTTCTTCAGCCGAAGCGTAAAAATGTAGCCGTAGCGTTGAAGATGCTTAACCTTAGCGTGACAGATTCTTAACCGTAGCGTGAAAGATGCTTAACCGTAGCGTGAAAGATTCTCACCCGTAGCGTGACAATGTTTCAACCGTAGCGTGAAACCCTGAAACCCATCAGGCAAGCATGTGAGCATGCGTTCAG
>LQNK01000129.1:1032116-1042706 GCA_001586405.1 Phoebis sennae
ATTCTGATTCGCATGACTGATCAGTTTTGTCAATTTGCTGGTTGGACATTTATAACCGTATGAGCCGATGTTAATAGATTTTTATATACACTTTACTAGGATTTAGATTATTAGGATAAGGGTTTAAGAATGAGATTTTTGTTAACGTAATCGTTTGCCTAACTAGTGACCAGACTGCTCATGGGTTCAACCAAATGTTTACACGATGATTTGATCAATTAAAACAGGCCTTTTTATGTTAAAAATAAGAGTTTTTGTAAAATTGTGGTCCAAAAGTCTATCATAAGTAATATTATAAATTCGCAAATATCTCTTTCTCTATGTCTCTTATACACGCCTAAACTACTGAACCAATTTGGGTGAAATTTTGTATACTAGTGTGAAACCCGTAAAAGGACATAGCTTTATGCCGGAAATCCGACGGGAACGCGATATTCACGCGGGTGAAACTGCGGAGTAAGCTAGTTTTTATAATTGTATTATATTAGGTACTTTATTTAAAACAAATATTCATACTTCGTTTCATCAGTCGTTTGACCTTCCAGATTCAATATTCCTGTATTAAATCATTCGGTGCTATAAAACTTTTTATCCATTTTATGTTTAGCCCTACGTCTACAAATATTCGTATTTTAGTAAGAATTCTCGCAGTCGCTCGGTAATCTGCGTCAAATTGACTTTTCCGGCGCAGAGCTGACGAGACGTCTGTAATATGCCATAAACGACCCAAACGTATTGGGCCCAATACTGGAAGCTTGATAAATTTTCTTCATATTTGAATGTGTCATATTCCGCTCGGGTCATAATCGACCTTCCAATAAATACATCATAGCCCTTCCTTCGCTATCTTAATGAAAAACTTTGATGAGCACTCCGACGTGTCACTCTTATCGAAAAGATTAATAACATCTCTTACGAAGTTATCGCGTAACGAGGCCAATATTCAATTCTAAAAAAAAACAATTTTCCCTCAAGTTATAAACCGACAAAGATTTTCATATCTTTGCCAACTTGAGACAAAGTAATTTCGAAGGTTTGGAAATAAATTTTACGTCATTTCCTCTCTCCTCCAAACTCTTAAAATTATCGAGCATCGGCTGTTTCTCAGGACCATTAAAATTATTGAATAATGTTATCAGATAATGACACCCGAAAGTTTAATTAAAATGATATTTTTTCACTTAATTCGGCTTAAAGCCGCTAATATAACGATTTTGTTCGCCAGATTATGCTTCAAAGTTAAATTATGAATACATTTTCCTTATTATCATATCACAGAAGTTGAGCCTAAAAGTTGTATCAAAGTTGAATCTCTAATCAATGCATATAAATTTTGTAGAACGTCCGTTATAATCCGCAACTATTTTAAAGAATTGCGATATGTAAGCAGTTTTCGAACTGACATTAAGAATTTATTTTAAAAGAGGAAAACATTTTGTACAATCGCGGAAAAATCATTCGAAGTACGAGGAATTGAATAAGGTTCATATATTTCGATTTTGCAGAAATAACCATTCTATGTATTTGCGATACAGATTTGAAACATTCATGAATTTGCTTTTAAATCTTGTAGTTATGGAAGGTACCTACAATTTTAAACTAGATTCATTAGTAATATACCTCCGCCATATTGTTGTTATTCAATTAACTGCGAGAGAATCTGAAGATAATTTAAAGATTATCCAAGAAAATAATATATAAATGTCATTTTTTGATATTATATTATCAAACTTAATTCCCGTTTATTTAGTTTAGAAAATCTTTTTTCGTAACTTGAACAATAAAATATTATTTCGTAAAAATTTGCTAAATTCAAAACGTTTTACGTCAATTCCATCGTAATATACTATCATTAAGCTATATTCACGGATAACTACAGTTCATAGCCGTGTAAATATTGCAAACAGGCTCACCGCTATAAATAAGTGTTTAAATTTTAAAACATCGCACTAGTAATTACATGGGAAAATATTGCAAGCTCGACAACGTGTCGACAAGGCGTCGCGAGCGCGTTGGCGTGCATTCTTTCCGTGCGTTCATTACCATAACAAGTAGTTTCGTTAATCAAATGTACGAAATTAATAGCGCAGTTTAGAGTCGACGTTCCGCCCGGCAATCACGGCCATTACAAATTGCCAGCAATTACTGCGACACCACCCCTCACACCGATTCATGATGCGATTTTTTTAATATCTATACATATATTAACAGGAGGACATCGTACATGAATATTTTTAATGAGTAAGTGTGGATGTTTCATAAATCACAAATCAAGGTTTTTTTGGCTTTCTGATTGTATATTTGTCTGTTTTATGTGCGTCGCGTGAAAGACCAATACTAGGTGTAACTTATAGGCTACATTTTATTTGCAAATAGTGGTAATTACAGGCTCCATGTATACAGGATAAAAAATTATTCATCGTTGACTTTAGAAATAAAATATAGGTTTGAAATTGATTTTTAATCGATTAGTGTACGAATTACACGCTTCTAAAGTAATGTAATTTCCTTCTTACAAAATCATTTAAAAACGATAAGTTTTGTAGTTCACGCAAGCGAAGCCGTAAGTGGAAGCTAGTTCTATAATACGTGCGTAGTCCACGTCGCAAATGGGTATTGACGCTATTAAATTCATACGCGAGACTTGCGGATCGCTTTAAAATTGTGTTTTACGTAATTTAATTTTGTATTAAAATTAATAAGTGAATTTTTGGAGACGGTTATTGATGACGTTAAATGGCAGTTATAACGTACGGGTGGTAAAGTTTTTGTACGAGGAAATAATTGTAACATAAAAATTTCGCTTGAATACTCGCAAAATGTTGAAAAATAGTTCATTTAAAGTACTAGACTACGAGAACATTCAATTTTGGACACGCCCATAATTTCTTCCATTGCATATTATTCATTTATTTTATTTTAAATTAAATGTAATTTTGTATTACAAAAATATATCTATGAAAAGTATAATATACAAACATCACATTTGATTTCAAGTTATAATTCACTAGGCGTTCCGCGCGGCTTCTCTCCCGTAGCATAATTCAAGTTCATCAGGGATAATGTAGTATTCCAATGCTAAAAGAATTTTTTAAATCAGTCCACGTTCAGAGACTATTCAATTTAAAGGAACAAACAAAAACCTAATCTTTCCTCTTTATAATATTAGTGTAGGTAGAAAATATATTATTTAACTTTTCTAAGAAATCATAAGGTAAGGTGCACACGTTTCATTTAGTATTACGTCTGTTACTGTGCTGGTGCCATCTGTCAGTTTTTCTCAGCACTAATGCGTTTGATTGAGAGCGTTAGAGATGGCTCTATAATTTATACGTAACATAATATATTGCACTGTGTTTTGAAGTGGTATTAACTCAGTAGAAGCATATATTATATGTAATTAAATTACATCTCTACACATATAGTATACATTTAATTCGATGGAGGATGTTTGTCATGGGTGTATGATTGAAGGTATTTCAAATGATTGTTAGATAAAACGATAAAAAGTTCGATATTTGATTATTACTGTGCAAATTTAAAAATAATAAACAAATAATAAAAAGAGTATTTATTTCGTTATAAAAGGTGGCTTCAGAATGCGTGTAAAGGCTTACAACTTATTGTTTTCACTTCATTGATATTTTAATGATATTTTCAATATTTTTTAAATCTGAGCGTACTATAATAATTGCTTTCAAAATTACCCTTGGAATACGGCATGCGCGTTAGCCATTCCGTCTTCATAATGAGTTTGGAAAATATAAAGCGTATTCAGGCTATTGGAGGTATCGCGGAAGTGGTGTATTCATGTAGCAACCAAATTCGTGACTTGTCAATTTTGTTCCGATATCGATTCGATCTTGAGACAGGCGGCCGGCTAAAAAGTTTGTACACGAAAATGCACTGTACGCACGCGAGCCGCCTATATGAAAATTTGGAAGCAATAATCATGCGATGTCATGTTGTAGAATAGAAGCTTGTGTACGCTTTTTGTATACGAGGGTGAGCGGGCCTAAATTTACTGGAGCATAAGCTTAGTATGGGCGTATTTTCATGTATGTTCCGTTACTTTTTTTTAGAAAAAAATCACGCCATATTGCAGCTTTCTCTTGTTTAGAAAATAGGAAATGTGAATTTTTATATAGTAGTTTTATGTAATTCCTTTCACGAGCAATGTATTTGCTGAGTATATCATCCATTATAACTAAATTCAATGCGGATTTGGCAAATTAATTAAGGCTACAAATCGAGATTTACATGGGATTCTATAAACAACTTGATTGCTTTACAAAAATTCAAATAACTAAGGCAGTGTCTCAAGTAGAGGTACATTTGAATATCAAAGACGAAATTCAAATTACGGCGTTTACAATAAAGGTTGAGTCGGTACGGTATTACGGGGTGATGTAAATTTCCGATACTCATTTTGAGGATAAAGTTCAAATGTCTTTGTCGCGGATTGCGATCCTTCCAGTGCAACTGTTATACGGGTAATTTTAAATTTCTCCGGAGTACAAATTTGGATGCGCGCAGTTTGAAACAATCCTTCATTAATACTGCAATGAATTGTTGAGTGGTTTCTAGTTACAAGCTTAATAAGTAGTTCAAACAAAGCTACAAGTACTGTGGAGGAATGCAATACGGCTTCAAATATGTAATAAAAGTCAACATGTTGGTCCACATAATACAGCGGCATTTTATAAACCATACATGCAAGACTTGGGAACTATAATTTTTTAATCGGTACAATTTCTCAGTAAAGAAATTTTACTACAAAATTGTATACAATTTCTTTTAAGCTTTTGTATCGAGTCAAAAATCTAGTTCCTTTCCACCTTATATCCTACCTGTTATACATAGTAAAAACAAGAAAAACCCAGCGTCCTTTGAATAAAAAATGTAAATAAATAGGACCTTTTTTATTTTGTTAAGAAAACCCAACATTTGTACACAAATAAAGCTGGAAAGAGAATTCGATTTATAAATTAAGACTACAAAATCAGATGTAGCTACTCAATATCCTCGAAATGCGAATAGCTTTAAAGAAATATCTGTGGAGTCTGAAGTCTCTTTATCTGTCCCTTCTGACCTACAATTTATTCCATGCCTTTACGCTTGACTTAAACGCCAAAGCAAGACAGTTAAATCGCAAATCAACTTCTTTTGTACTTGTTTTAAGATGGCTATTTTAACTTCGGTGTATAGCTAACTATTGTTGAGTAGCCATTATTTTTCCTAGTATTAGTTCCTAGAATATTTAGTATTGTTTAAATGGAAAAATAGAGTAACTGTCGTATAAAATTTTAAAGCCCCCTCCCCCGATATTGTTCATGGTGGCCAATCTGTACAGAGACTAGCCACCTGCGCAGGAGATATTATAGTAAGTTTATGCGTAAAACCACTCACTTTCTGTTCCTTTACTCTCATAATTCGATGGGACTGGAGACCGACACCACCGGAGGGAGACTGGCGCAGGACCGACGGCTTTACCGGCACTCCAGGGTACGGGGGTGGTCCAGTATTAGAAAAATCTCAATAACATTTTTTTCATAATAAATGTATGTATTTAATAGAGATATTAATACACCACTTGTGATGTGAGACTTGCGCTAAGATAATGATTATGAAAATCGTTTAAAACTAAACAATAATTTACGCTATGTATCTAATTATTACATATTTTTTCAGGGCGTTTTAATGTAAATTCTTCTTAAGATTGATTTCGAAAAATTATGTCTATTCGCTTCATAAGGTTACTCATTAAATATCTTGAGAAAATCAGGTACCCGTGTTGGTTGCTATATCCTTGCAAAAATAGAACTGAGTTCTATTGAACGCAACTAAGAACAACATAAAACCATTATCAAAACCGAACTTTATTTAAAAACATGTCATCTTTTTCTTATTATAAAAATGTTTTGCTAATTAAGGAGGGAGTGAAGGGTGAAGGCTTCCTGTTGGTCTTACTTAACAAGTATCTTTTAGAAAAACTTTCTTTTGACAAACTTTTACGTGGTTTATTTTTTAGATGTTTTAGATCCTTATTTTACAATGTAAACACGTTATGTCATAATAATTTCTTAGATTAAAAATATCAGATAATATCTGTGCACATAAAAAATTTAAACAAGAATGTTAATTAATCAGTGAGAATAGTGTATATTATTTTGTTAAGGTCGTTTATCAATGCGATATTGAAAATGCTTTTAAAATCATAAGAGAGTGAATTTGTACTATTCAAATAAACTAGTGAATCACAAATTTATACGAAGAATAAAAATCTGGTGTGTTTAAAAATGGTATATGGTTTACTATCGTTGTAATACGATATAATTGAATACCATATTAAATTCCAAAAGAATCCATTCAGATTGTTTCAAAAATGGAAAAGTTGGTCTGATATAACATCGCCACTAGCCGACTATAGCTTGATAATTGAGTAATAATCTTACATATTTATTGGCACTACAAACAAAAAAAGACTTACAAAACCGTAATCAAAATTCTATTCACCAATTTCATAACCGTCATTGAACCTCAAAATTCCAAAAATATATATTACAAAAATGAATATGACTTCCCATTACTTAACAGAATTTAGTTAACGCAGACGTTTAAATCAATTACCGTCAGTAGCGATCCAGCTTGAATTGGTTCTGAGATAACATCTCCACTAGCCGACAATAGGCTATTATGTGAGTAGCTTCATCTCCCGATAGGAAGGGGCAGTGTATGCTGGAACAACAAGTTCTATCGGATTGATATGGATATTGCTTGTGTAAATGTGCTCTTTATGGATATTACATTACGGATTTTTAAATGCTATTGTTCAATTCTGTAGCAAATATATGATACGCCAGAATAAATAAAGCAATTACTTAAAGGTTTATAAGTATTTGAATTAATTTAGTTCTTTTTGGAATATTTTGAATAAATTGTTTAATATTATAAAAGTTGTACAACATCGGTTTACCTCGATATCCATATATCATATTATATGTTTGATGGATCTCGAGGTATATATTTTCTTCTAGACTATCATTGGTTAATAAACCCAGAAATATCCCTAAACTTAAAGCTTTATTAAGTTAATAGAATAGTTTAACTAAAAGCTGTAAACATATCAAGAAATATCATTCTCAATCCACACAAATTAATCCATTTGAATTCATTCGATCGGCATTATATGAAGTTAAGATAGAAGTAATGCCCTTCTTAACCTAAATAATGGAAGTCTTTAAACGCAAAAGGATGTTATTTTTCTCCAACGCCTCTTTAACTTGATCTAAGTACGATCAAATCTTTAAAGGAATGGCTGGGAGATGCATTGAATCCTCGGTTACGTGAAGACATCGATGCACTGATATGGGTTAATCCTGCAGATAGCTATAGATGAAATTCGAAGCATTGTTATGCAAATAGCGGTGGTTTGGTAGCCATCGAGGACAAGACAAAGCGACAGTGACGTTCGAGATCGGTACTGCATATAGTGTAAATTCGATAGTCTCCTCGATCCGACTTGTAAATACGTTCGGAAAATCCTAAGGATCGTATACGGTGTACGCCTCAGGTTCACGTAATTGTGTATATGTGATCCATAAGCCGATGTTTGGTATAAGACTAGCCTTTCATTCAAAATCATTCATATTATTCTTCGGCAAAATATATCTATTTTGCGGATGCAATACATATTTTAATAACTAATATGGTGCAATTTTATTCGACGGAATCTTTGGTTTATTTTAAACTAGCGTTCCGCCTTTTAAACACTATTTTTTTTCTTGAAAATATTTAATGTACAGACTTGGCTAGTCTATGATTTTATAATATGTATAGATTGGCGAGAACTAACGTCTTATTGCTGCCATAGCACAACACAAGACAGGATATCAATACATCTATATATAGTACTTGCTAGTTCAAGTTTCGCTATGTTATTAAACGATTACAGCTAAGGCTTCACTTACAGTTAAAATATGTGCATAGAGATATTTAAATTGTTCGCTTTACATGAAATAAAGAGCACTGCCAGCACACGCAGGTACCTAAATGGCATAGAATTACAAATAGCCTTTTCATTTTTTCTCCTGGGGCATCTCGGTATCAGTCAGATGCATTGCCTTGAGATGCAAAGTGTGAGGTGAACGAGGGCTTTTTATATTTGCGGGAGCCACGGAATTTGCATAATATTGCTTCTTTAACGTTTGTATTGTGTATAATATACGTGGCTTTGTAGTGTGTAGTACAAAGTATTCCCGGGCAAGAAGTTTTTAGAGGGTTTGGTAGTGCGGTATTTGTAAAATTGTTGGTTTGATCACAGAGGTGTATATATGTACCTACCATAAACATTTTTATTTAGATTAAATTGCTAAAAGCTCCGACACGTAATTTTAAAATTTTCATAAATAAACTTCTTAATTCAGAGGTCATTATGTGAGTGTAATAACATCATCATTAAACATAAACGTTTAACTGGAAGAGACAAAGAAAAAGCCTATCAAAACATGATGTGAAGATTTATCCTGTAATTTTTTAGTCTCATTTAAGGTTGCGTAGACCCCTCGTAGCAAGCCGCATTCTTGCCTGCAGCTCGCTTGCTACTCCCCAACTTTTAATCACTCTCCCTTATATTTTCATGAGTTTATATAACAAAAAAACAAATTCACTCGAATTGTTATAAAGTAACTTGTCTGTATTCAATCTGCATAATATTGCTTCTTTAATATGCCGACCACCTTAAAGGGAAAGGTGAAATTGCTTTTTTCTCAGCGCGGGAAGTCAATGAATTTAAGTCAATGGCAGATAGTGAGGGTCGGGATGTTTGTCTAGTCAAATGTGATGGAAGCGGACGGGGTATGGTCTTATTTGCACTTCTTTGAATTTGTCAAATTTCCACGGAAGTTAAATAGTGGGGTTTGCAAATTGTGCCGGTCAACGGGTTGGGAGCGCATTAGTTTTTGATTATATTACGCCTGTGGTAGATATAAATAGAAATATTCTTGTATAATACCGCGCGTGGAAGTAATTTATGCGAATAATATTTACGTTAAAAAGATGACTAAAAAACAACAAATCTTATCAACATTTCTATTCTAATGATATAAATCTGAACAGTTCGTTTGTTCGTTTGAACATGCTAATATCAGGTACTGTTGGTACGATTTGAAGATATATTTTTGTGTAAGATAGACTGTATATCGAGGAAGGCTGATTGTAAAATATTATGCTACAGGAGTGACGCCGCGTTGAACATATCTTCTAGAAATAAATTATTAAACGTAAACGGACACAATCCTATACAAAGAAAATAGTTTTCGTCAAATTGAATAGTACCCTCAAGTAGTTAATACGACAATCCAAAAATAACATTGAATAAATTTCTTTCATAAAATCAACAATGGTCTGATTTCGTCGTCACAAAATATGTCATACGAAGGCAGATGCTCTTTTCAGTGACAGGTAGCGTCGCACCAAGGCGGCGTCGTTATTTGCCCGCTTTATTTATTCGAAACTTGCGCGTTTTCAGATGACCACTGTCCACTCACAACCTGTCACTGTATTTCCCGACCCTTTATTTTCACTTGACAAGAATATTCCGAGTCGCGTCCTCTCGATATTACATTCCGATGCGACTTTTTATTCGTGATACATTTTTCCAATTGTCTCCGATGCGCGCCTCCACAGTGCGAACTAACGGAATAGAATTTTCAAACAGTTTTGATTGATAAAGGTAGACAGGTTTTCGCTTTCTTTGTTTGTGAAATTAGATTCGGGAGGTAGCGTGAAACTTCAGTTCCACTTGATTAATGGCGATTCGAGGGGGATTTGAGAAAGAAACGATTTTAGGTGGCCCGACCTTCAATAGGGAATGAATTAGTCTCGAATTGTTCCGCGTACGACTCACTAATTTGTATGTAGGCGCGCGCGTGCTTAGTTTTGATGCAAAAGCGCGATATTATCCAATTTTCCGAAACAACGCTCGAGTTGTGTTAATATTTGATATGTTCTCGACTTTTCTCGAATTTAACGCGCCGATTAAACAACGCGGGGCGAAGGATTATATATGAATATTTAAAATGCTATATCGGTTCTAGTTCTGTGGAAGCGCAGCAGTATTGTTTATTGCAAACAGAATCCATTTGTAAAATATTTATGAAGTACCTACAGATAAAATTTATCTTTCAACTGCTATCTGGGATTACTATTTTATTTCAATTGGGATTAGACAAAATTCAATAATATAATATTATACTGAGTAAGAACTTCGCCATTTTTTTTTAGATAGAAATAATGCTAATAATAACTGTTTTCTTATAAAATTTAAGACAATACGTCTTAAACTCTTTTATTTTTTGTGTGCATCCTTATGATCGACTCTTTCTAACCTTTGAAGTTATTATTACCGAATGCGTGGGACTTTTAGTAGGAAACAACTTTCGAAGCTTCCGCCTTGACCTTTGAAAGTTCCTTAAGGACGCGTTCTCAAAACAGATAGATTACAAATCGCACCCCCACACTGACGCGGCTCAACACACAAGCGTACTCGGGGTTAACGAACGGGAATAGAATGATCTTGATACTTTAGTA
>LQNK01000129.1:1054057-1066633 GCA_001586405.1 Phoebis sennae
TTTATTGTAGAATAGTTTTCTAGTACTGAAAGGCAAGCAAATCGTCATCTATTACTGCAAAAAATAAAATGGTTTTCTTTAATACTCATTATACCTTAACTTACTATTCATTAAATGCTATCTTATTCTATATCTTGACGTAAGCATTACATATGTTTAAATCAACAAATGAATGAATTAAAAGGAGATTTCATACAATTTGCGACTTACGAGGTTTTCATAGCCCGCCGTCGATTTGCGATATTACTCAAACAGTTGAACTTGGAATGAACATAAGGAAACGTAGTAGCTATGTATGTAGCTGTATTATCAAATAAACATGAGTATGGCGCAGTCGATAAGCTTTCAAAGCCTGCATGTAGAGACGAGCTGAATTGTTTGCTAACTTTAATTATTGTTTTACATTCTGTGACATTCAACTTGTTTCTTTGATAAGTAATTTGTTGAAATACAAACAGGAATTTAAAAAAAAGTCTAAATTTGAAGGAGTCCTATCGAGTTACGAGTGTACAAAAATGTTATACACGGGAAATGCTCAATGTTATATCGCATCAAAATTTTGATATTTTTTATTTCTGTTATATAATTTTATGATGGTGTACAATAAAGAGGTTATTGATTGATTGATTGATTGATGGATAATCATCCCTACGCACACATTTTACTTACAATGGTCATTTTCATTTAGTAAGACATCTGTTTTTTTAATTACCTTTAAAACCTTAAATTACTTATTGAGACCAATAGACTAAACCTCAATATACTTTTTCAACAAAGAAGTATAATATCATAAAAATACTCTTATAATAAATCCCAGTAAAGGAAAAATACTGCAGTTACAACGTATAAAATACTACAGCCTAGAGGCCTACGTTATTTTGTGTGTCCCAAAAATGGACCACAGCTAACTACAGAGCCTTTATAGGTAAAGCGGACTCCGAAGTTTGAGCGACAAACCGACAGCAAAGCGAACTTGCTTGTAGTTTCAGATATTGTTCAAAAAATATAATCTAGGCTGTTTTCGCATTTTTTGCAGGTTTTATAAAAAAACTACAATAACTCGTTGAGATATTAACGTACGTAAATGAAAAAGTCGTCATTCATCATAAAGAAGTTATAATCCCTTCAATTGTGTTCATCATTATTCCAATTTACTATAAATAATTTTAAATTTAAAAAAAGAACCAAGCGTTCTATTTTCAAAATTTAAATTTTCTTTTCTTCGTTACTAAGCGCGTCCATTACAGCCAGTCAATAATATAACCATTGTCTTTTATTTGCGTCAGGTCACAAAATGCAGTGGACCGTTGCAGCGACGAGATTAAACCTTCTAAATGGGCTTAAATTTTAATCGGTGTTTAAGGCTCACCTAACGGAGGCATTGAGTCGCTAAAGCCATAGATAAAGGATGGATAATATACACTTGGTTTCCCTTATGGACGATGTTAACAAAATTTGGATACATTTTAGGGTAATAAAATTTTAGTGTTGTTAGATAAATTATTATGAGAGAGGATTAATACTTGAAACATTGGATTAGGGTAACGTTGCCTTGAAAAATCTCGTGATCGATTTATAAAACATTGTGTGTTGTGAAACATTAATAATAATTTTCCTGTTTTACACACAATGCTTTTTTAAACACGTTGAATAAATAGGAATCTTGTCAGTTTTCTCCTACGATTTTTAATTAATTCGTTTCATAATGATCCTTATTATCAACCGTAAAACTATAAACATTTCTTTAAATGGCAGACACTCAAAAAATAAATTAAATTATACAGATACTTCATTTTTATCAAGGTTATAACATCTTAATAACAGGTCGCTTTCTTGTTATCACATCACAATTACCGTTAGTAATATTTTGAAAGCAACTTAAACGATATTAGACCGAAACTCATAATTTTACAAAAACAAACAGTAGACGCTCATAAATGTCTACATCGGCGACGTTTAAATATTTGCTTTTATAATAAAAATTGTGAACATTCCACAGTAAAATAATGAGAAAATCAACCGACGAGTGGCGAGCGCAGATCAACGGTGACTAGACGCGTTATTTTTCATCCGACTTTATTTTCGCGTGGTACAACATCGACGGCCGCCATCGAACGGGATCCTAATCAATTTAATTTATCAGGGATCCCCTGGAGGCAGCCATTCACTTCATTTAATGCGCGTATTTTGCGGCAGAGCTGATTGTTTTGAACCATTCGGCTATACGGTCCATTTAGATTAATTATTGGATTACTTAATTTCGACGAGGAGTATTTATGAAGTTATCATACTTGCACGCCGTGTTGTTATCTGGGATGATATATCTGGCGTTATATTTTAATCGAATATCAGTACTTTATTGGTACGCTGTACAATGGAGAGGAAATTCGTGGTGTGCGCACCGGTTGAAGCCATAAGACGTGTTATTAATTATCATCAAGATTAAATAAGAAAGATGGCAATCGAAGAGCGGAATGAGGGTGGAATTACGACAGCGGCAGCATTTGTCCCGGCAACTAATAAAGGAGACAATATTGCACTCGATACGTATAAATGTGCGAGGAACATTTGGGGCGTGATATTAATTCCGGCAGTAATTGCTATCGGTTTCCACCCGAGGCTGCAGCCATGAGCCATGAATACGGGAGTTACCGCTATTTGTTCCTGACGTTGCGGTTTAGGGTTTTACCTCGACCCGGTCCTATATTTATTTTCTTCGAGTTTTGTCCAAACACACAATAGCCGAGTGGATTATCTAGACCGTTTAGATAGTTCGAGGTCGAAAGCGAAAAACAAAATGTTAAATTACTCTATTGTGAGGTGAGCGGGTCAATTAACTTGTATTTAAATGGTTATCTTCGATGGTGGGGAGGTGCTGACGCTTGGTATTTTAGTTGGGGGATAATGCAGGTCGGTTATCGAAATCTCGTCGCCCATAAATTATGCAGCGGGTACAGCAACGCACGTAAATTGAATAAAACCACATAAAGTAGTGAGGAAAGCCATTTTCATACAAACGCTGTATTTAACTAGTGAAGTAAAATCACAGTAAAATACACAGTACACTAGTCAATCTCATTGGCATTAATAATATCGCAAATTTAAAATATCAATTTGATTCCTTGCTTACCTGTTGACTATAACTACTAGGCTAATACCAGATACACGATTTTAATATTTTTTCTATATTATCTATTAATATCATTAAGGATAAACATTGCTTTTTAAATGTAATGTATGTGCTTATTTCAATTTCCAGAATGTATAAGAGATAAACGGAATACCATAGATTATTAATCAAAATAACATTTCATAATACTTGTGCTGCCTATATAGAATCTGTTAGGAAATAAATGCCTATATTACAGTATAATTTAATTCCTGCACAAGTTAGACTATAACAAAACATTTCTAAAGCGATTTAACAATAATAAATACGGCGCAATTTACATCATGTTCTTAATAATATATCTAGATGAAATCCTGGATAAGCAAATTTCGTATATTGGTTTCGAGCCAAGTCATATGCTTCATATGCCATGATACTCGCAATTTGGATTTTCGGGGAAATTAATAATTACATAATCCAGATATATTTCCTCTTAACATTTAATTTGCCTTTTAATATTATTAGGTAAATTCGATTGTGGTACTTAATTTCGAAATATATTTGAAAATGTAGATATAAACATGATCGTTAATAATAATGTTATATAGTTGTTTTAATAGAAGCCCAATAATATGTCTAATATTTGTTGATTACCTGTTCCAAATTTGAATACGTTCGGTTCAATAATAATCTATGTAATACAAAGTAAATAACGTCGGATATATTGAATGTAAATCAACAACTTTGTATTATATAGGAAAAGCAAAGAGGTAGGCTTCTTTGAGATAAGTGAAGCATATTTTTCTGAAGAGCCCTTCACAGCACTATAGCCTGCTAAGTATAGGTCTATAAGTCAGCTAAAAGATCGGGAGATAGCAAGCAAAATTAAACCGCAGGTCAATTGAATACGGGTGCGTTATACAGTCGGGGCGAAGATCTTTATTTTCAATTTCCATGCGCGAACATTTTCCTATACGTGCTTAGTACAATGGCGAATGAAGCCATGAATCTTGTTAGGAGTGGGCTTGATTTAATACTATAGGGATTGGGGGATTTGTTTATACCTCATTTGGGTAGGGTGTTTCGCTCTTTAAATAATTTAAGACGGTTCCAATCAAAGAAGCTATAAAGGTACATTTATGTGTACGTAATATATTATGTGTGTAAGTGATAAAATATCAAAATATAAATGTCACAGCTTTATTTTTGTCAAAGAGATACAATTCACAGAATACTTTATTGTATTGGAAATGTGTCTTTTATAATGTTGGGACGATAATAGGGATTTATCGAGACGATTTCTGGAGAGCTGACTTTTTCGAACGTAGTTAACCGCCCACCCGTGCTCGAATGAACGTATGTAAATCGTGCGAAATTTAAAACACTATGTAATATTGTTGGTAATGTAATACGAGTAACACCGGTAAGGTAGCGCGGGTGAGATACAACGAGAAAATTGTATTTCCATTTTTACAATTTCAATTTAGTATTAATTCGAGTCCGGAGCGGGGCCGGGCGCGCAGCCACATGTAAAATATGGATCGGCTAAGTGAAATTAAAATGCTCTATAAATTGTGATTTTTGCAAGTCCTAAAGTGGGGAAGGCTTTTTATTATTTATCGCCCGCGCGCGGCCAACGAGGACTTACTGAAAATCGTCGTTATTATTCAATCTACTTGTTAATATATTTACCGCGATACACGGCTTTAAGAGTAATTATCGCTATTTGCATAATTGGGAATTATTTTTAATATTAAATCGCGTTTATTGCATACTTTATGGTATTATTTAAGCTCTGTAATAAATTTGAATAAAGCTGAGATTGTGTGACATAATGGACAGCGATGAATATTAAAATAGTGGTATTCGAGTAGTAGAATTAAGTCTATTAGTAGAGGTATCATGTTCGGGCAAAATATGAGACGAGAAATAAAGGAGTGACTATATGTAAGAGTGAAAGCGGTAGTAATTAAAAAATAGTAATTTATAGAGATTGGAAATCTCTATAAATTACTTAACTTAACTTTTTGATTATTTAATTTATTTAATACAAACCTGTTGCGATAAATATGTTTCTACCCTTCTCTGATATCAAAAATACGCAGATTTTTACAATTGATATATTTATCTAATAAATTATTATTGATCTAGAAACCATTCAATAAAAGGAAACAGTAAACGGAAGTATGTTGTACGTTTTTATAAATTTTAAACTCATGTAATGTATGGCATAATTTCTAACAAGATTAATTTCTAACATATTATGGAGCATACTTTTAATGCTACCTATTAGTCACTATAAAATAATTCTGAATTGCAAAGTCACTTAAATAGTTCTCAGATGATTCGACACAGATCTAATTCGCCACTGAATTACACAAGATACTTCAAAGTATCGGGACTTTCGCTTGTCGCCCTCGCCTCTAGCCACGTCCATATTTGAGGCCTTTGGGTTAGACTACTCTCTATTTCATTTCCACCAGTACAAAGAGAGATCTGCATAGCCGGAATGGCTGAATATTTATGAGAACCAAATACGTTTGAAATCACTGAGAGAAGCTGGTTTATTTTAAATTGTAATTTTTAAGTTATTTCAATGTTTTCATTACATGATTTGGCAACGAAAATGAGTGTTTGGTATTAAGCGCGTTTTCAGCGTTTAAATCGAGTAAGTGAAGAAAATAAATAGAAACGATATTAGGGGACGTGTACCTCCGCAATCAGCGAACAGCTATCAGACTGTCGGTTCCTTGAAACTTCCTGTACCTCGCTTCCTAATTTTATACACCATTTATTTTGTAGCCTCTTCGATGTGTTATAAAATTTTTATCGGAGCGTTTTATTTGTGTATTTAACGCGGATATTATGATAATCTTGATTCCTTTGAACGAAGTCATTTGCAAGTGTACGAATTTTATAGATTTTAAACGAATTTGTTTACAGAAAAGCGTGTACATTTTATTGATGCAATGTAATCAAATCTAATAAAATAGAATGTATAGAAGGAAAATCCATGCAGAAAGAGAAAATTATTATTATTATACTGTATTGTACAAAAATGACACATACGCATTAATAATAATGGGGTGTTTCGGCATTTAAATCACCGAACTTTGAAAATGACGAAAAATCCAATGGGTTTGCTATAATTAAGTTAAACCCTTTACAAACAAACGCGTAATAGCATTACAATTATGTTAAAAAATCACAAAATAGGGAGTGACAATAAAAAAAAACAGAACAACTGACACGAACCAAGCCAATACAATCGCGTTCCTATGTGTTAAAGACTACAAAAATTAGCAACAGATCGGTAAAAGGGAATTTAATTTGATTAATTTATAAATACATTGTGTTTATAACACATTGAGTTTTTATCAGTTTTGGTCATAATTTATCGTTTTTATTACCTGTTTACTTTTACTCTTTAAGTGTGTAATACATATAGTTAATACTATTAACCTGCAAATAATTACTATACTTATGAATGTATAACTTCAATTTCTAATTGTGATTGTTGGTTGGCCTCAAATAAAAATAAATGAAGTGTTTATTGTGTTATATATAATTGTTTAAGTGGTTGTGATTATATGTGAATAAAGATGTTACTTAATTAAATACTTTTATACATACTTTTACGGATATTATTATACGTTAATACGTAACAAATGACTAATGTTTTATTTTTTTGTTGCAGGGGATTCGGGTTCATCACATTTGGCGACCCCGCTAGTGTAGATAAAGTTTTAGCTCAAGGAACACATGAATTAGACGGAAAAAAGGTGAGTTTTTTCTATATACTTTTTAAAATGTTTATTACAAAGACTACAGAAACTGTTAGTATAAGTAACCAAAAAAAACTGAGATTTTTTAATTTTTTTTATTCGATTGCTACATAATTTGAATAGATTGATGAAAATGTTGTATACAAGTAATTTAATAACAAAGAAACAACATTAAAACGAATCTTAAATAATATTTCAACACAATACTTATGCTATTAACTTGTTTGAAGTATATCCTACTAAGTTGAAGTTGTTTAATTTTATATACGGTATTGGGTCAAGGATTTCATGTTCTTCAATCTAAATAATAAGTTTTATTATGTTTATGATTGGTTATAATATGTAAGGTACACAGTTTATGAATCCACTGTTTTGATAATATGACTTTCAAAACGTCTATTTAAGGTCGAAAGAGAATCAAAAAATCATTTTATTGTAAAAACAATTTCTCTCCTACTTATTTTAAACGCGACCCGCTAATTAATAAAATGTCCTTTGAAGGAGTAATTAAAATACATGTAAACCGTCATAAATGTGGTAACGGTTCTAATGGTGTTCACACAAACAACATTTCCTACTAAATTCATAGCGGCAATCTGATATTTTAGTACATCGCAGTGAAATCAACGCACGGTTTTATTTTTGTACACATATTTTTATTTGACTGCCTTTACGTTTACAATTTTAATTTTGCTGGCTACTTAAAATTGCGCCGTAAAATCGTAATGGGAAAAACAACAGTTGAAAATGTTGTTTTACCTCCGGAGAGGTAAAAATTTTTCATGAACACGTTTACTTAATTAAGTCATTTTTACAAATTTGACTTCTCTTCGGAACTATTAAATTTATTTTATGTTCGGGCTTCCAAAAAATGTATTAAATAACAGTGTTTTGTTAGCGTTTAAACTGCGATGTTTCTTCTCCATAAAACGTATAAAATTAATCAAGGACAATTTGAAATGGCCGATTTATAGTCGGCAGTGATGCTTTATTTTATAGAGTTCATTGTCCATTAATCTTAGTTTCAAATGTATTACTTCAACCGACGAATGGGTCAACTGTTGCGAGTGTTTTACTATCGCGCACTACTATTATTTCAATAAGCCAAATATTTCTGCCAAATGTTGCTAGGAGAATATTTGTGTCGCACACTCGCGTAATCGTTTATGTAGATAATACTCATGTTTATATCAGGGGATCCAAGACGCATTACTCGCTTCTTTCAGAGAACTCTCAACAGATGGAGAAAAAAGTCGATTACTATCGCTCGCCACGAAATAATCTAGATAAATTACAGAGCCCGGCGTTGTTTACTTTGATTAAATTGTAGTCGACTGGCGGAAGATTAGCCGAAGCCTCACAAATCGAGCGAGAAGAGAGAGCGTTTTCTCAATTTACATAAAATGAACGCGAAAATCGCGATTGTACTTACATTCAGTATTTCTTATTACTTATTCTATTGTTATTTATAGTTTATGACATTTTTTGCTATTCATTAATGACGTTATATATTTTATGGATTATTTTGATAATTTAATGCCACTATTAATTGATAGTGTTAGATTATTAAGAAATCTTAGTGTAGAATTTATTTTAAAAGATTCTTAAACGAATAACAAAATGAATTTGCAATTTTGGTTAGATAAAGATAAAGAGATTTAGAAGTGAATAATGGTCGTTGGTTAAAATGTTAATGTATTATGTAATAGCATTTTATTCGGTTTGTATTTAATTATAATAAAACACTGAAATCTGCCCAAATATTATTGTACTGAATTAGTATTTGCGTAATTCTTTCTTATTACTACTATTACCTATTATTTCGAAAGCTAAGCCCATTTTTTGGGGAGGTGCTTGGGGCAAGCTGAAAACTTGTATGATGCTTCAATTGTTCCCCAACATGGAACTGTAAAAAATCTTAAAAAATACCCAGGAGGTTATCAATACGGGGCGTACTTTTTTTGCTATTTTTTTCTATTCTAATAGTTCCCCCGACCGATTTCAGCCATTGTGGCCCTTCGTAACAGGCATAAGCTAGTTGCTCGGATGATTTTATAGCGCACAAGACTGCGCGCGAATACAAATTCATTATCTATTCCTTATAAGCGGACATCATCTGTGGATGGAGGGCAGATGCATCGGCAGACGTAAATTACCTACTTATATATATATACGTAGACAGTCCCTGTCTACGTATAAGAATATTACTTCGACCGTGTATGCGTCTGCTGATGTGTAGAGGGGTCTTTACTCTCATTACCCGATGGAACTGACACGAGCGGAGAAAAATCAGGGAGGATTGGCTGCACCTACCTATTTCATGTATATGATATTATAGATATTTATGACTTCATGAGCAATTGACCGTCCCCCATTTACCACTATTTTTGCGTACTTTGTCATTAAAATATAAAGAATTAAATGAAGTAGTTTATATAACAAGCGCTATGAAGGAATCGTTAATTTAAAGGTAATTAAAGAGTTATGAAAGTGATTGCAGTTGTTGGAATAATTTTCTCTTAACTGCGTTTATTCTCTAAGACCATTTTAATTACCTGCTAGTAATTAATGCATTATTATACACAGAACTCTACTGTTTAATATGAACAAATCATTTTAAAAGACTAGTAATTCCACGCGGTTTAACTTATGAAGTTTAAGGCTATAAAATACTTACTTAACCCAATAACATTCCTCCAATATTGACCAATAATGGATAGATAGACCTATCTAGCACATTATTTTTTTTCAAATAACTACAGTAGTTTCTGAGATTAACGCGTTCAAATAAACAAACAAACTCTCCAGCTTTATAATAATAGTATACATAACTGTTAAAAGACGAACCAGGAATTAATTTTGAACTTTTAATTTATGAATATTTTTCATAAAATTTTTGTCTAACCAATTCCCACCGTTGATTGTATGAACTAAAAAAGAATTCCCCGTATGTGTGATTTCCAAATGAATTTAGCCGAGTGTAGTATCAAATAAAAGGTTTTAATATAAATTATATATATCTAAACATTACGAGGACTAGCTCGGAGTGAGCCACTAGTTATTTGGCTAAATATTTCATTTAAATGCAACTCCCTATTTGAGTAATGTACAAAACAAAGATGATATTATTATTTGTCTTAAATTTGATTCTAAATGCACGTACGCAAATCATAAAATTGAAATACTTATGACTTATTTCATGTATTCGTATATTTATTATAATACACCTCACCCACGCTGCTTCGTCCTTCAAGTGTAAGTAAACTTTTGCCATTTATATTTTATTAAGAAATATCGAAACTTTATTTTTCCAACGAAGTTTGTTTCGAGGCGCATCGATTGGAAACGATTCAAGCAAGTACATTTAAGTTATCGTATGAGAAAGGAATTCCATTTACGCAGACCTTTGAATTGTATTATGTGAATATGAGTTTAGAAATTGTTTAAAACGATTTTGTTGCATTTTCCAATCTGTATACGGTTTTTTATAGCAGGAAAGCGGAGCATGCGGTTCACCTGATGTTAAGTAGCCAACCGCAGCCCATCAAAGTGTCCCAGATGTTTTACTGGCTTTAAGGAAGGGGATAAGGAGAGGATTCATGATGATAAGAATAGAGCAGTATGTGTAGGAATGGGATGTGATACGAATCTCAGTGCAATACTGCTTCACGCCGATCTTCTACTGGGGGGTGGTTATTTCAGCTTGGCAACATCTGAAACTGTTATGCAGCAGAATTACCATTACCATGTTACAATTATTATATAACAATGTAGGAGGTTTGTTAAACCTTTTATTATTTTCCTAGCCTCAGAAGAGATAACGCGCTTGATTCTTGAAGGCTTTAGTGTAGTCTATCATTATCTGGTCGCGAGGCTTTGATTGCCTTGTAATATAAGAAAAGATTCTAAGCACACAGAAAAAAACTATATACCGATTTCAAAAGCCCGTCCAATAAAATTTCGACCGCTCGGTATATAAAAAAAATAATTCTAAGCAAGTAACCAACGTTTTACAAAAGATGTATTATTGAATACGATAAAGAACGTTGACGTGTCCTAAATGTGACACAAATATCTTCTCCGATCTTACTAAATGACGTTTACGAACATTAATAAATCTTGTCGACTTTTAAAATATGTTGGCGAATTTTATACAAAATCACAATTTCGTATTAAACGGGATGGTATATATCTAGTGTGTTGTGATCAAAATTTGTTTTCTAAAAGTCGACATGAGGATAGGCGATTTATGAAAACAATATTTTGCGTTTTCTACGTGTAGCGTAATTAATCAAATAATATATCTATTCAGTTTCAGTTAAAAATATCCGCGTCAAAAGTAAAATTAGGCTTCCTACAAAATATTAAGGAACTCTTTATAAATTATTTATGTTTTGTTTAGATTTAATTATTTAATGCGATTCTTAAGTATATGTATTTTGAAATAACTTTTCAGGAATATTACATAGACTTTTCTGGGTTCCTTTTAACAATCTTCTAAAATGTAGCCATGCAAGAATTTTCATAAACCTTTTTTTTATGTTAACCATTTGTATAAAAACATTTGGATGCTATTCCTTAGAGCCAAACGTTACAGCAGAAATGAAACGGACAGTCAAGTGCAAAAAGCGCTTAATTAAATTCCGATGCGTATTTTGCGCAATCACGTCCGACTTTAACGCATTTAATTCGCCATGATCATAAATTCATATTGCCACCTAACACGTTCTGCGCTCTGCCTGAATTCGAAAATGCTAACTACGTAGGTACTAGTCGTCGTCCATGAAAATAAAATGCTTTTCAATGCAGCCATTGAAGTATGTTACCGTGCAGCTGCATAAATTTGCTGTAGTACGCCATTTGAATTATTGCATAACTTGTAAACACGTCTGAGACCAGCGCTTGCTACGAAGACGCCTTCATTTTTTCGTCTTATCGGTTCCTTTAAAAAATGGCGCGTACGGGCTGAATGCGGGGACTTAATTCCTTTGAAAGGTTTCAGTATGTTTTTCCTTTCCTATGAAGGCTTCTTTCATATTTTATTGGTACCTCTAACAACCATTACAATTATTTAAATTACTTACAATACTCTGTAAATCTTTATTGATACGCATATCAATTTGTTTTGAAAATTTCGAAGCGATTTTTGAGACGAAATAATAATGAGCATAGATATAATCTTTTATATGCAAAAATGATATAACAATTGTATAATTGGTTCCTAATCAACCGATTACGGGCATAATACGGTCACTACATAATGTATCCTTGTGTTTTTGCGCTGGATTACCCGTTTAAACAATGCGAGCGGCCGGAACACCAAATAAAGGGAAACACTAACCGAGCCCCGCGTTATTCTTCCAAAATTAACTCATAACGCCAAGAGCTGTTGATTTTTTTTCAACCGTAATCTACTTTAACGGGCACTGGGCCAGTTGCTCTGTAAATCGGCCGCACGCGACCGCCGCGAAATGTGAATCTTTAAATGTTCAGCATACATTTTTAATGTCGTTTTAATGCCACGGCCGATTGTGGCAACAATTAACGTTATAACGAGTTCATTAATAATGGACTATTCAAAGTCCGTTTTTAAATAAGCTTTTACTGGTTAAGATAACTTTTAACCGCAAATGTATTTTTTTAACTGCTCACATTATCGTTGCGCAAGGAATGTTATTTTTT
>LQNK01000129.1:1066653-1093084 GCA_001586405.1 Phoebis sennae
AGGGAAGGTGAAATAGGCGTGTGGCAACGGGTTAGAATACGTGTTTTGCCACCCCATTTCTATTCCTAGATGTCGTAAGAGGCGACGGCGGGTAATTCTGCTGCATAATATTTTCAGAAATAGCCACTACTTATTTATATACATCCTCATATCAAGTGGAGGAAAACAAAGTTTCCATATGCGCATCCACAAGAATAAGTTAAAGTATATGGCCCCGTGTCCCGCGCCCACCTGAAGAGATTGGGGTAAAGGAATGCTTAATATAAAGTCCCTTACTAGCACGGGGTCCCCAATAATATCACCGACTTCGCAAACGTAGACAACTCTCTGTTTGTGGTTTTATATCCCGTACCGTATTTTTCTGATAAAATATACGTGCATGAGATTCCCTATATTGAATATTTGAATTTCGCTCGCTGAAACTTTAATTTCAACAGATTTGGAATACAAAGAATTTCAGCGTTTTGAAGTTTACGTCGCATTTACAAATTGAATGGCGTATTAAAATTTGGATGGCAAAGTCCAGTGACAGGCATTCATTGTATGCAGGAAAAGTTTCTTGTCGTGTCTGGCTTGAACTTCACTCGGACATCAGGAACCGGCGTAGATTCAGTTTCACAATGGAATAAAGTAGCATCGGAAGCTCGTTGGAGTTAATAAATAATACAGAAACGGAGTGACATGCGCACAGTGCAAGGAGCGCCCTAAGTCTGTTTTGACTGCAAATATCTGCGCCGGATGCCTGTCTGTACTTTTCGACGTGGAGTTCTAAATTTTCTAGAAAGTTCCGCTGCAATAATTAATATTACTGTGATGGTATTTTGTGGTGTTTGTATTTACGTAAATATTTCAATTGCAAATTTTATTTCACAAGGTATTACTAAGTAGTTAATTACAGTGCAATTGCAGTCTATATTACTAGCATACAGAAGTAAGTATAAAGAAGTGTAGTCCATACTTCTATTGTAAAGCAAAGAACTTTGTTTATTTAAACGCTCTCATCTTCGAAACGTTCGAATAGATTAGACAAATACTTTTTGAAAGTCAGATAATATATCATTTTGTAAGGCACAGCAACTAATAATGGCATAATTATGACGTCACATCCAGCGCAAGAGTAGCCACGGAGTCTACAGAGCCGAGTTCGGAGGACAAATAGTGCGTAATCTTTGTCTCCGGAGACCACTGACCACATCGCGTAGCTTTTGTTCAATCAGAATCGTCTGATAAGCTCCAACTGTCTTGATTTAAGCTGATTGTAACTATAGTTCAATACGGTTTACGTCTTAATCAACTTTATGTATACAAGTGCAACGTTTTGTTGTATTTTAATTAAGGGAAAGTGTTATTTTATAGTATACTAGATGTGCCGTTTCACCCGCGTCTATCTAGTTTTCCCGTTCCCGTGGGATTTGATCAAAAATCTTTTTATAGCGGATGCCTTCGTCATAACATCTACCTGCATATCAAACTTCATCCTGATCCGTCTAGCGGATTAGTCTGGGCGTTGATAGATCACTATGTCAGTCAGTCAGTCAGTCAGACCTTTGAGTTTTATATATTTATTTAATACTAGCTTTCCGCCCGCGGCTTCGCACGCGTGGGTTACTAATTTCTGTATTTTTAGAGGCGCACAACAAAAGTTTAAAAAAATTACGGTCGCAAGGCCGCTGATATATGCGAATGTCTATAGTTTTTTTTATAATTTTCTATGGAAATAGGTTTGACCAAAATCTCAGACTGCGCGCGCCTCTTCAAAATACAGAAAATTGTAGCCCACGCGAGCGAAGCCGCGGGCGGAGATTTTGCTATAAATATAGTAATAATAATTTATTGAGTGTTTGTAAAGATTTAATCTATACGTTAAGAGTATAAAAATGCATGTCCGCAACTCAACCAAAATCTCACATTGGCACGTGGTATGACATTTTTACGACTTTAGAAGCGTATATCTCAAAAAGTATTTACTTTAGCAAAAAACGCATTTAAAAAGCTCCATTTCATTTTTAAAGACCTATCCAATGACACCTTATTTAATGATGTACTCGCATATTTATTTTTTTACCCTCCGTTTACATGTATGGGAAGCCACCCCTAAAAATAACAAAATGTAGCCTATAAGTTGCACCTAATCATGGTCTACCAACATATGAAATTTTATCAAAATCTGGCTAGTGGTTATTACGTGATTGACGAACATACAAACAGACAAACAGACAAACAGATAAACAGACAAACAGAAAAAAAAAATTCTAACCATGGTTTTGGTATCTATAGAACATACATATTGCATACCAATTACTCTTTTTGAAAAATATTCAATGTACAGAAATGGTTCGGTTACTGTTTTATTATATGTATAGATATAGATTTGTTCATCTGGCAAGATTAAAAGCATTCTAAGCATTCTCTGTCCCATATTGATCATCATCAAAAATCCTTTTTATTTATTTATTTATGCATGGAAATTGTGGTATACAAAATAAATCGAGGCATCCTCACTTCGCAACATACCGCAGATACACCAGACAATGTAATATGACGTCATCATAAATTCAATGTGACGGATGATACGGGATAGAGTACCTTTTGTTTGTAGCCCCGTTGGTATAGATATCAAATGAAAGAAATCAATCTGCGCCCCTTAAACGATACCATCAATACAATATGACTAATGCTATAATGTTACCAGAAGCTTATTCGAGAATAGTTCGATATTATGATACAATGGGAGTCAACTACGTGATAATGTAAGCAAATAAACATGTATATTGTACGTTGTTATGTAAAAAAAAACATATTTGTTGAAATAAGAATGTTGAAATTTTTGTTATCAATTTTCATTAGAAACAATGTTATGAAGACAATATAAAGAAAGGAATTTCATATTTTATTTCTCGATTATTAAAGCTATCGAACTCGTGCTATCATGTTCGACTGATGGATAAGTTTTATTTTCCCCACCATTTGCCCTTTCAACAGTATTTAAGGAAAGTAATATCTTACAGAGTGAAGGGAAAATACTTCGGTTGCATTAGGTGTGAGCCGTAGGCCTTAAAACGACAACGTGTCGGTTCCCACGCAAGCTCGGGTTACTCAGAATCTCATTTTTTCTTACAGAATTAAACCAGCGATAAAATTCTTGAGACGTCGCATGAAAATGTGCGTCACCTGCCTTGCATATTTATGTGTGGCCCAGTAATGACGTTTGTCGAGCCTCCCTCGCCACGTTTCATTACAACCTGTCTCCCAGGACGTTAAAGCAAAATCCTACTTTATAAACAATCTGTGTCAAGTGTTTTCCAATCGCGTCGAAGCTTGTTTGCATATTTCTTTATTGAATGACTAAAAGCTATAGCAATTAAAACAATGCTACGGGCTACGATTTTGTTGAAGTGCAAATTAATAATCATCGTGAATATTCATCACATTTTATTTAATTCACCTTTAAAATCGCTATGAATAAGTTTTAATTAAGCTTTATATCGCATAATGATATGCGACACCTAATAATGTGGGTGCGCAAGTCGTAACCGACTTATATTATACGGCTTAAAGTCAAGCTCGAACGTACAATAGCATATATCTTGTGCAGGGTAAATATTGTTCTTAATTTAATTCTAGTTAGTGCGAGCGCACACGTGGGTACTGCCGACGCCCGGAGCCGCAAGTCGCGCGTTGCACATCGAATATTTCAGAGGGAATGGCACGGAATATCGCAATAGCTCGCCCTAATCTTGAGCCAACTCGAGTGTTGCACCTGCAGCCAAATTCGTTCCAATTAGGAGGAGTTAGAGTACGCGTCGCAGACTGAGCGGCAAATGATGCGGTCCCCACTTAAAGCGGCCGACACTTATACGCCGCTTGTCTGCACGTAAATAAATTCTGTTACCGCGTCTAGTGCACGTCATTAAACTTTCTTGTCCTTACCACCGCCGTGTGACGTTTGTTAATTATCGAGATTTTACAACGCGCTTGCTGATTGAAATTGCATGTTCTGAATGCTAGTTTCATTAAGCTTTACCCATAGTTTCAATACTGCGAATGCAATTAATTTTAATTGCTTCTAATAGTTCCGCGTATTGCTCCCATGATCACGTGCCATCATTAAAATGTCAAACAATAACTGGGAATTTCCTTTAATATCTTAAAGCATTGTTCAGCTTTACTCATTCATATCGAACTGCTAATAAGGATTTATATTATAAATGGATCTTGCAAAGCATTTCAGTGCAATGTGGAAGCAAGTAACCTTATAATACTTAAAGTTTTATACGTGCCACAAATCGTTGATAATTAAAAGTTAACTATTACATCAAGCGCAACATTTCAGTGTGGGGGACATTATCCCCTTGCATGTTATGTATATTGACTCTGTTTATTGTCATTTGCCTAACCTTCCTAGATTAATTACTATAATTGGACTTATCTATTGTTTTATCATCACACTTTGTTCTTGATTCAAAAATGTAGAATGTTCTTTATATTCAATGTAGTGTTCAATACATTTCACAAACTAAACGTTATACAACATGATATCGTATATCCATATTATAATAGCAGCTGCTGATAAATATATTCTACAGGCTGTAGTTTATTTCATATCAAGTGCAGTGGCTGAGTGAGGATCAAATAGCAAGCATGCGATAGTCGCTCGAGATCATTGAATCCATTTGTATTGTGTTCAAATGCTAAGGTAAGGATCGACACCGGATTCAATACATATAGTATTCCTCTCTAGTTAGATATTTATAAGATATAATTTACCTTGTAATATTATTTACTATAATTCGCAAGCTGTCGTGTATGTAACGAGTTGGCAGAATTTCTAATTAAATATTATACGGGATTATTATTGATTGGATGGTGGAAATTATAACATTTTAATAAGATATTTAATAAATAGTTGAAAATTAATATGGATTTTTTCGACGACCCGATTGGAGCATACAGCAATGGTCTATTGCACCGAAGCCTGTGGGTTCGATCCCCGCGAGTAGAAAATTATGATGTGATGAGCATGAACATTGTAATTTTCAGGTGCCTGGGTGTTAATTTATCTATAGTATAAATGTATTTACAAAAGAGAAAAGTAGTACAAGCTTTGCTTAGATTGGGACTAGGTATGGTTTTTTATATTGGTTGTGTTAAATGTCTAGGAATATTTATTTATTAATTATTTATTTAATTTATTTATAGAAAACCAACTATCGCGTAGCTGTTTTTCTACAACGCAAATCAGAATATTGCGACTAATGTTGCCTTAGTAGTTTGAAGAAGGTACTTTATTGGGTTTCTTACGCCAACGCATAAGGGAGGCTTTCTGTCTTGGGATCGGGACTACAATCTCATTGGGATGTACAATACAGAAATCGAAGGACAAAGATCCTGAAATATATTTCAACTTTGATGATAATGACTCTACACATTTGCAGAAAGTGCAAAACCATGAAAATGGAGCTCATAACTACATATCTTTTTAAACAAGAGCTTAATAAAAACAAATTAAGCTAAATAAATATCAAAGTTTGAAACAATATTATAAAATAGATTAAGATATAAGTTACTACTGGTAAGATTACCATATACGGTGGTTGTACGACGATAGATTATGTAATTAAGATATTAAGGTCCAGGTCTAATAAACTAAAAGCAACTAGCCGCATATAATATTTCAGCGAGCTAAGCTAGGTGTTATAGCGGTTTAAACGATACAAACACATGTACCAACCCTCTACAAAATTATTTTCAGTAACCAAATCATATTTAATTTAACGCGTTCATTTACTTGTAAAAGTACACCCTTTAAATTATGTAAAATGCGATAGTATGAAATAAGAGACAATTTCAAAAATTACCATTTCAATATTCGTATGGAAAAGCAAAATCATACACAATGCATTAACCATGAACCGTACGATGAAAAACTACACGCGACATCAATATCGACTGTTTACTTAATATAAAATTTAACGTAATCGACTACACGAAGCCATCGCAAGTATAGACGACATACCCGTATCCTACCAGTAGTGATATCCCACTAATGTGCTTTCTCCTGCAATCTTTTCTTGCGATGACACGCTAAAACTTCCATCGCTGTCGAATATGGAATGTAATACGTTGAGATTAGGGTATGTTTTTGAGCGGTTAAATGTTTTGACTTAGGATAATTTGAAGTTTAAAAGCGGCGATGTCAATCTTTATCGCAAGGGAAGTAGTAGGTAGGAGGAGGTCGGCTGCCAAGGAGGGTGCGGCACTGCGTCGATTGTAATCACGCAAATGGTTCCATATCAAAACGTCACATTCGTAGATATGATATCGATGTTTCGCTGTCAATTTTGCGTGGCACAGGTTGGCCAAGTTTTTATCTGCAGTGCTTGTGATACACTAATTGTATGTGAAATTTTAATGGGTTTGTTATAGGTGATGGCAAATAGTAATTGGTATCGAGACCATTTTTTTCTATTCTCTTATACCATCAAAAGTTTTAAAACATAAAAATGACCGAAATTTATTTTCGTTTCCTTATTATACAAATAACATAAGGAAATTACTCTGTTATGTTCTTAAGATACATTTGTAATTATGAACTGTAGATTAAATTTAAAATATTTTTTTTTGTAATGATCGTCAATCATAAACATTGAATTATTTATTGATTATTATTTATCTAACAATAAAGTATTCATTAATTTTATTTCAAAGGAACTAAGAAGACCAGATACTTGAAATATTATCCATTCATTAGTAAAGTAGGAAAACTCGAAAACTTCCAATAATTTCGATATAATTTGTGATGGGCCAGCCTTCCTTTTTCTTTTTCCATTGAAATAGAATGGTTCTTCCTTAAAACTTAAATACATTCATAGGAAATTATATATAAATGCATTTACTGTACATTATTTACTAAAATAAAGGATTCAGTTCAATAATTCCAAAGAAATTGGTCTTGATAGGTAATGAGGGGGCAGTCTTTCCTTTTATTTTTCTATCGCAACATCCTGGCTGCCACTGACTCTAATCGCTTCCATAAAAATAACAAGTTTACACATTTATTTCATTCAAAACGTGAAGCTTAAGAATACTCAATTCTGCCCGTTTATTTTTCCATCGACACAGGCTGGCTGCCCACTGATGATCGCTCCTATTACATTTATAAGTTTATACATTTCACTCAAACCGAGAAGCTTAAGAAAACTCAAGCCTTGAAATATGACCCACTCATTTGTAAAGTAGGTAGCTTCAATAATTCCAATGTAATTGGTGTTGGGAGGTAATGATGGGGCAGTCTTCCCTTTTATTTTTCTATCGACACAGGCTGGCTGGCCACTGACTGCGATCGCTTCCATTAAAATAACTCGTTAAAATTTATCATCGACCCGCTTAATCGTTTTAACGCTACCATCTGGGGTTTTATGATTTTTCTGCTTGCTCTGTATACTTTCGCGGTCATTTTACAACGTTTACAAAATTGCCTGCGTGTCCCGCTTAAATGAACATATTTTTTCAGTTTTACAGTCTGTGGATGACGTATAGCTTATTGGCTGTAATAAACATATACCAATCTACAAATCGACATTACTTACTTATTGTCAACAAAAACATTTCTTTTAAATATAAAATATGATTAAAATCGATTTAAGCATATTCATATATTATTATGATTACTCCAATAAGTATCATGGAAAATTATAATTTACATAAAAATAAAATACTCATCTGAAATCCAATTTAATCAAATCATGTCGGATTTTCTGTGGCTGCGTTATTCCGCTGAGCGCTCAAAAGATAATTAAATAATTAAGAATGTATGAATGATGCTGTAAAGCTGTTTCTCTGATATTGTAATAATGCAGTCCTCTTGGGCGAAATCTTTTAAATTATTCTCTCATGCTCGGTACGCAATTATGCGGACCTGGATGCCTACGGCTCGCGCATCTATTGTGAATAACATAAAAAGAACTTTAGAAATTTGTTAGAACTCTACTTGAGTAAGTTCTTCTCAAATTAAAGCACAAGCATGAAGTGGTCTAGCCATAAAGGGTAACGCACTCAAATGTCTACAAAACTGTACTGAACTGGCTTTGAAGTAGATAGTAATTACATTCGAAGCATAATTATAATATAAGTATTATAATAATTAAATATCATATACGTATGAGAGAAAGGGCATTATGGCATTATATGATTAGTTCCTCAAACGTTTTCAAGTCTTGTGTAACAACATATCAAGTGACAAAAAAGTCAAAACAACGACCGCTTTCCCTGAATTACTGCTCATTGCGAAACGGTCACCGCAAGTAGAAATGAAACATTTCCTTGGAAAATGTCAAAGGTTTATATTTTGCGTTTATAACGGTCAGCAAACGCGTCGAGATAGGAAAAAAAAGGCTCAAAGCGACCGCTGGTCGCCGAGAGAAAATCTGAGAGCTTAAACAGTGGCACGTATGAAATAGTGGCGCTCGGTTACATGAAAAAGACGAGAGGAGGAATCGAGTGACAGGACCACGGCGCAGGATTTTCAGTCGGATGCTTTTTTGCAGGCGGGTTTTAGCAACGGACAGTGCCGCCGCACAGGACGATGGCAATTTATTACGCCCCACTCGTGCTTCGTGATTAGTTGCTAAATCTTTACTGTTTTTTCTTTATGATATAAAGCGTATATTATAAACATAAATATTAAAATATTGTCAAAATTAATATGTGAGCGTATCTTCTATTTTAATTTATGAAAGGGTAAACATCATCTTTACATATTAAAAGTGTTGCTACATAATATAGAAAGTGGTAGGAGTATGTAACTATCACAATATGAATTTAAATGTGTACGGTAAAAACGGATTAAAATAGGACAAAAAAATTTTATTACAATAAAAACAGATAAAAATGGAACATAAGATTTTGTATAAAATGCGTCCAAAACCCAATCGTGTTTTCAGATGCATTGTTATTTTTAATTTTTATCTTGTTTTCGCTCCACATAATTTCATAAACAAAACAACTAATACGTATTCAATTTATTTGCAGATTGACCCCAAAGTGGCCTTCCCAAGAAGAGCACATCCAAAGGTAAGCGAATGATATCCTCCATCTTTGCGGTACAACATAAACTTAGTAGCAAGCTTTATTAAGCGCATTGAGATTAAATTTTCACTATGATACCCTTGCAAACTTACGACATATTGTTTAACGTGAAATCTTGCTTAACACCGCTTGTTTATTTTCAAACATTTACACAAAATATTATTTTAGGCTGGACGTAATTCTTGCTCGCTATTAAGATGTTGGGTCATGATGCATAAATAAATGGGGGGTGAGTCTTATTGGGGGAGGATGGTCTTGTAAATATTACTTCGTAATTTGGATTTCCACTTACGTTTTCGTTAACGTTACACATGGTAAGAATAGGAAAAGAATATAGAAACAATACATTGCTTTATTTTACCTAAAATATAGAATTTTATACAATATTAAATTAATACAATAATAAAAATAATTTATGTAATTAAACTAAGAATGTTCGAATTGTTGGGTGATAATAATGACGATATAATTACATCTATCATAAAAAATATTAAAATTTATAAATTTTTCAAAACAATATAGTCATTCATTCCAAATATTATTTTAGGCTGGACATAACTCTTGCTATTAAGATGTTGGCTCATGATGCATAAATAAGTGGGGATTATAATTTAGTATGCGGCCTGTGATCTTGAGACCGCCCTGGACGCCCGGGCTGATTGAATCGCGTAATTATGAATTTAGTCTATTTCCCTCATCTCTTAACTTTATTATAATTTGTGTAACTGGTCTTGTGAATATTACTTCGGAGCTTGGATTTTAATTTGCGTTATTATTAATGTATACGGTTGGTGTATGAAAAATTAATAGTAATTAGGATTTGTAATTTATTTATTTTACAATTTACATGGATTTGAAAATTATATTTTTAATAGAAATTATGGAATGAAGTTACAGGAATCTTTCAAAAGGTAAATAATGTATCAATAACAATTTATATTTATTTTTAACTTACTTTAGAAATTGCTGTAATAATGTTATTTGTAATTATTGAATACATTTTATAACTATTAATATGCTATAATTTGAGAAAAAATATTATTAACTGTAAATGAAAAATACAGGGATACAATTAAAACCATAAAAATTATCCACTATAATTTCTATATAATGAAAAGACAATCTAATTTAATATGTTGTTAGTGGTATACAATTTACATTTATAAATTTATTATATTACTTTGCGCCTCAAACAAACTTCCTTAGTTGAATGCACAATTTCCGCTCCAGACAATTCTATCTGACGAATTTGCTAGATAATGGGAATACTAGGGGACGCGCTGTGAATGACTTGATTTCCTACCTATATGAACAATTTGAATTCGCTTATTAACAAGAAAAACCATTTAACTTCCATTACAATGTAAAAGTACGTTAGAAATTTATTTCATATTGCAGTGAAAAGCTTTTCGTTCCTAACTTAGTATATTAATCAAAAACCTTTGTAGATTCAGGAAAGTATGACCCATCACTAAAGGGGCCGACCGCATCTAATGTAAATTGGATTCAGACGCGCCTGCACCACCGTTTTTACACTCAAATATCTGAACTCACCTATCCTACTATAGAAGGTGTCCTTTCATTTTGTGTAGGTTTTAGTTTGAATGCATTACGCAAAGAGAAGGTTCGATTTACAATTCAAATTATTGTGAAAGGGAAAGGTGAATCGGCCGCTTCATATTAACAATTTTACGATAGGAAAATATCTACGAATACCCAAACATCTGTGCGTGGATTTTGCGTGCCAATAAATTAATGTTAAGACTTCGGATCCAAAGCTTATCGGTTCGATGTTTTTGTACAGCTATAAATAAGACTTTTGTAATATTTCATGTAAAAATTGTATGTAACATCTGGAAAATAAATTGTAGGTAGGGATTGTTGCGTAATTGTTTGTCCGTTTAATCGATAATGAAATGATAATTTCATCGGCAGGATAATTGAAATACAGTATGAGAATGCAAGCGAATCTAAAAACAAAACCGTGGAAAGAGTCGGCACGCTAGCTCCTTCTTTTATATGGACATTAAACGTGATGGATGGTTTTAAAACATCACGTTATATTACTCCATCCGGGCAGCCCGTGCGGTGTTGCGTGGCCGGTCAAAGGGGATGCCGGCTATGCGAATTACATGAATACATTAAGGGAGTACCTCATACATGTTAGGTACACTATAATGCTCACGAATAAATTTGGAGTATGCTCCTTCATCACAGTACTACCAACGGAACCTATGTATGCAAATTATCGTGTTCTATTGATCACGCCTCGATAACGAGCTTGTTTCCGACGCTAAGATTGCTACGTCTATACCACAACAAATGCCCTACTTACCGGCCTGAATAATTTCCTCGGAATGAAAATGATAACTTTTTTGTAAGTGTAATTAATCGCGACGATAAACGATGCGCAAAATGGGATGGTTTTGTCCCGATGCTTGCGGCCTGAAATTCAAATTTGAGATTATCGTACACCGCCGCGTCTGCGTTGCTTCTAATGCAAACAATAGAAAAAAGGGGACATCGTTCTTCAGGCGCAAACTAAGAACAAAACAAACGAATTTTTAATATCGTCTTTATCGATAATTGAGACTCTCGCAAAAACCTCTTATTTTGAAAACTTTTAAGAGACTGAAAGAGGAATCGAGGGGGAAAATGGAATTGGAAGAAAAAACTTTTTTCATCTTCTTTGTTTGACATTGTCAGTAACCAACTTTTTATTTTCACAGTAGATCTATTTAATTTCGAATCGGTTCAAGAAATTTAATTGTTTAACATCTGGCTGATGACTGGTGATTCGATGACTTATAGGAATTTGTTTGGGCATCCCTGTTATTGTTTTTATTTGCAAGCGGTAAATTCTACTTAAAATTATAAATGCCAAAGTTTGGGAGTTTATTTTGATTGTGTGACAATCTGGCGACATCAATTGAACAGATTTTGATAAAATTTCGTATATAGATAAAGTATTAGCTGGATAACGTGATAGAAAACATTTTATCTATACTAATATTATAAAGAGGAAAGATTTGTTTGTTTGTTTGTAGGCTCCAAAACTATAGGACCGATTTGGATGAAATTTTGTACAGAGATTCTTTGAAATCCCAGGGACATGGGATAGTTTTTATCCCGATAATCTTACAGGCTCACATAGCTCAACTTGTCGATCTATATAGATGGCGAATTTATCGAACGAAGACACGGGTAGAAGCTATCTTGTAATATTTTACAATGGGAAGCCTGCAAGGGAACAAAGGCTAATATGTCATCGTGGCCACGTTAATTGACGCGGTTTCCGCTGTGTCGCGGCGGAACGCAGACGTCAGCGTTTCCTCCTGTTACATATTTATATGCCGTTCGCTTGTTTACATAATATAATACTCAGTTTTGAAATCACGATTGAGAGATAGCTGTATGGTTAATTGATAATCGATCATTAAACAGTCTTAATTTTTCGATTAAAGAATTCTTAGGTAATTTTTTGAAGCGATTTTTGACGTTTACATAATTTTAATGTTACTTTAGTTAACGAAATTGTTAAAAGTGTTTATTCAGTGAAAATACATGCTCTAAATAAAATAGTTATTTGGTAAAAACAACCAAAACGGGCCCTTTATCAAAGCTCATGTCCACTCAAAGTTCAGTACAAATTCAATTAAAACACTCTAATCGAGCCAGAAATGGTCGCCAAAATCGGTAGTATTTGTAATCACAGTGGCGCGAGTTTATACTCTTTAATGGACTTTGCACAAGTAGTTTCAACTCTCCTTACGTGTAAGATATTTGAGGAAAAAGCGCCACCTACCACCAAGTGTAGTTGGTAAACTATGTTCAGAGACGGTACTAATCGAAATCGCACTTTGTTGACTATTTTACTGTTAGAGCTAAAATTACATAATATTATGTAACCAATTTGTTTTGGATTAAATAACATGCTTTCGGGATTATTGCAACGTTTTTAGCGTAAATTTTCTACTCAGTATAGACAAAACTTAAACGAATGGATGTTACTAGTTGTTGTGTAGTGTTCAAAACATGGTGATTTTTTGTTCAAACTTTATATAAACCATCATCCTTGCGAGTACATTGTCCACTTTGCATTTAACGTATGCCGCGGTGGTCTACAAAGTGCAATCGTGAGGTATTCTCACCAGAAATCCTCGACTCTCCAACCATTAGGTGTACGACTGACTCCATAACATCTAACAGCGTCGTAGCAGTTTCCATGTGCCGTGGCATGGTCTGCAGGCCCAGCTGCACGATTAACCCTGCTTCAAACGGTTTGGCGGTGTAATCGCAACTAATTTAACTGAAGAAACCCGAGCTTCCGACTTCCTAAGTATTTTGTGTTTTCTTTTTTAATTACTTCGTTTCAACTTTCTTCGCCTTTAAAAGCTGACTGACAGCCAAATAACAAACTTCCATGTAACTATTAGGGAGAGTTTAATGAAATCGTAGGCTTTTTATGCGATAACACCTCGCAATAGGTGCTCTAAATGTCTGGTTGCACGAAATTGTTGTGACGTTTTTTTGCCCGGTAAGTCGCTCGTTAAAACTTTCAATGTACAATTAAAAATTTTTACCAGAAAAGTGTTCAAAATTTATTCTGTAACAGTGCTTACGTTCAAGTGATTTTCGTTTACTTACTTTTTAACAAACTAATTTCATTTTATTCGCTCGAAGCTAAACACGCTTTTTTAGACATTTACAAAGTGGCAACGTAATGAAATTTTGTGCATGCATTCCATATAGTTTGTAGTATAAAACGATTGTATATCGTTCATATTTCGTATTAAAAATGTTGCAATTTGAGTGAAAATTTCCAGGTAAATCCACACCTCGTTCTCACGCACACATTTCTGAAGATTATTAATTGCGCAGCGGGGAATGAACAATTATGTCCAACAAGAGCCATAAAATGTCGCTCAGCTAAGTCGAATAGTGGGTCGTTAATTAAAGGTAAAATACGAGATATATAACATAGTCGTGAATAATGCGAGTAGCGGCGCGTCGGCTGCAGCTTCAGTTTGCGGTGGCGCGACTTATGCGCCGCTGGACGGTAGTTATGAGGTCCGAGCCGCCCATAAGTCACTGCTAACATCTGTTTCATCATTCCACGAACTTACCTTCATTACGGCGAGCGGCATTTTAGCTGATTTCCCTTATCGATGAAGTTAGACCTTTATGGGTGAGGCGGAAAACTAGCGCCGTATGACGTATTGCTATTTTGCTAGCCTATGTTTCATTACTTTTTCTTAACTACTATAAATTTTACTCTAACGATGCAGTTAACTCTGCATTTTTTACTCATTTTGATTAAAGTTATCATAATACAATAATTTTAAACAGTAACACTGTCCACCAAATTATTTGACAATTGATTTTTTCGGAAATTATGAAAAAAAAAGGAAAAAGAAAAATACATTTTTGAATTAAAATCCTAACAATTTGATAGCATTATAACATATTACAAAATAAAAACACCTAAATAAAAGACCTTATCTCAAATCTTTGCTACAACGTTCAATTCTTATTCCGGAAATTCCGCGCGAATAGTGGAGAATTCTCCTACTAATCCTTATCTATATTACTAATATACACTCACACCTCTGAGTGGTTCGACGCCACTAAAATGTTCACCCTTTTAATACCTCACAATCGCTCTCACATCCAGTTCAGAAACCGCTCTTGAAAGCAAAAGTTCCACATAGAATGCGGAGCATACTTTGTAAAGAAATTGCATTTAATCATGTTGGGACCTTCTTATAACTTGCCTTTCTCTCGTATATTTTATGAATTCCTAACATACTTCTTGTCAACAATTACCTTAATACTCGACGTCATATGAGAAGCTTTTATACGCCTTTAACTATTTTAATAAAATAAATTGAAACTCGCTCGCCAAGTTAAGAGTTGCGAATCATGTAATAAATTACGTAAAAATTTCCGCTTTCATCTTTTAATCGATATTTTATTACACGTTCTAACATTGGTTGTGTGTGTTCCTACCTTACATATTTTATGCGAACTCCTACACACACATTTTACATGGACATTTTTATTTTTACTGGTCTCAAAACTTTATCATCGTTAGAATTTTCGAATGCAGTCGTTTATTCTTGTAGGAGTGTTTTACCCCCGTAGTATCTTACTAATATGACAAATGCGTAAGTTTGTTTGGATATGTGTATGTATGTATGTTTGAAACTTAGCATACAAATAGGTAAGAGTTCAAAATAACATAAAGGCTACTTTTAATATCGGGGTTGTCTCAGGATCAAAGGTTACGCGGGTGAAAACGCGGGGCACGGCTAGTAATGGTCTATCAAAGACATAAATATTTTAGATTAGTGCATAAAAAATCAATAACAAGATAAAGTGAATTAATTAATTATGGAAAATAGTATATTGAAATCCTGTATTTAATATCTTAAAAATGCATTTACATCAATAAGTGACAATACGTTCGATCAAGTATGAACTAGCGAGTTTAAAAATAGCTATTCAACGTTATTTTCAATTCAATACTCAAATTCAATTCTTCGTAGCGCAATCTCCTACACTTCATGTTTTTCTCTTACATTTTACGTGTTCAATAGCCTTTTTTCTCCACTTAGATTAAGTTCGTAGTTATACTATGCAATACACTTTAATTAATACCCGCTTCATTGTAGCTTGCTATTAATTGTATACTTTCTTCATTACAGCGAGAATTTTACCTCTTAAGTTCTGCACTAATTGTTAGAATAGACCCCTATAAGTGTACGTTGACTGGAATTATTGGACGATGAATTTCGTAATGGAAATAGCTGAAGAAAATAATTACAAAAATACATTTTGGCGTTTTGTTTCTATAAATTTGCGAAATAACATATACTTGAGCATGTTTTAAAATAAATAAAAAAGTCATTTTTATTTATATTTATAATAAAACGTAGTTTATTTTCCCACACTTAATAAGACATACAAAGTTAATATTTTTACTACTTATCCTAAACTAAGTGTGAGACTGGTGCCTAAAATAGGCAACTAAATACCTCTACTATAGGTCACCAGGCCACCATATAACATATAACTATATCTACTAATAATAAAAATTTTGTTTGTTAATATAAAAGCGTTAATGTTAAGCTAAAAGCATGGTTTTGAAAATTTATTTCCTTAATCGGTAGGCTTTTTGAGAAGACTATAAGTTATTTAGCATAACGCGTGAGAAAGCGCGGCACCCAATGTCATGTCTAAAATTAAAATAGTTACACAGTAAATAATATGTTAACAAACAGTACACAACCAAACCCTTTAATTCCGCTCAAAATCCGCTCACCACGATGTAACAAGTGATATTAATGCTAATCTAAGTACCCAAACGCTTGTCCAAAGGAAATTAAAACCGATGAGAATCGAAGCAGAGCGCAGAAATTATCCCCTTGCGTGCAGTCGCATTGACAGTCAGATCAGGTGTACCGCAATATAGTTTCACCTGCTAGGTCACATATGCATGGAATAACTTTAATGTTATCTGAAATTAAGGCCCTATTGCGAAGACAGGAATGACTAACAAACATTGCATCTAATTGCGTTGGTACATATTATTATTCTTGTTACTTAGGTTTATAATCATGTTTTGAAATATCTTAATCATAGTAACATAGCTGGATCATAAAAATAATTTGACGTCCCTATAGCAGAAATGTAGTTTCACCTCATCTGACGAATAGCTTAAATATCATTTTCGTTAAGAAAGTAAACGCAATACTAACAATCATTTAAAATGTAATGATCTAATTTAAGATTCTATATTTATCGATGTAGAACTTTCAATCCTGAGCTTCTATTATACTTTTTACAAGTTTTTTTTCTCTCCAAATAATTTTCAATAGCATATCCTGCGTCGTCTCTTCTTGTCTCTGACACAGCTTCTCACGACCAACACTGATTACGTAAATAATAGCAATATTAATTAATAACTGAACTAATAAAGTCAACTCCGTCACCCTGTCATTAGTTTTGAACAGAGATGTATGAGTGTATCAATCATTAAAGTGTTATCGGCTTCGCACAGTTTGTATGTATGGTTGTACAACCCCATGTCAAATCCCTTCCAGATTATGTAAGGGGTTGCGGTGTTATATGGGGTATTCTACATCTTAACACTGTTTAAATTGAGAAATTTTGATCAGGTTATCAATGTGTTTTGAAAGATATATGATCCAAATGATATAAGATTGGATTCTATCTATTTGTTCTAAAAAATTACAAGTCTAATTTTAATTTCTCGCCGCGCAATATACTCGTTATATGAAACGTAAAGTACAATCTCAAAAAGATGCCTAGTCAAGGACAGTTTCAAGCTACCCTCCCACGTTCGCCAATATATCACGGCAGCTCATATAAAGTCAATATCATGCAGTCCTGATGAGCCAGTAACTCGCCAGCGACAGGCCTCATACTCGATGACACCCCATTAACCTCGCCCGAGCTGTCTTACTTATACGGTTACACCTAACTATAAATAAAATAGTTGTTATGTCTAGGAACACATTAATTGCGATCAATCGAACTTAAAGTGTCTCTGTAATTTCAAAAAGCTACGTAATTAAAGGCAGTTTGAAACTACCCTCCCACGTTCGCCAATATATCACGGCAGCTCATATAAAGTCAATATCATGCAGTCCTGATGAGCCAGTAACTCGCCAGCGACAGGCCTCATACTCGATGACACCCCATTAACCTCGCCCGAGCTGTCTTACTTGAGCGTCTTGACGCATAGATGGGTTATTGGACAATGTATTGGAGGAAATGACCAGGATGTTCTATATAGTTTAGTTCAACTAGATATCAAAAGTATTTTATGATAATTTACAATAATATATTTGCTGTTTTATTGTTGTTTAGTATTGATTTCCGAAAATTAGAAAGTTTTAGTGCAGCTCTAGAAAGATTATAAGTTTGTCGTTCACTTGGAGCGAAAAAAAAGTGTATGCTTACGTTTGTTTTCTTTAACTAAAAAAATATCAGAATAATATTTATAATCCGATTTTTAAGAATTACAACATTACTTATATAATATTAAAAACGATAAATAAAATTTTCGTATGCAGTAAACTTTCATTTTCATTAAGTTAAAAGGATTAACTTTAATGTCTATACTTGAGATATGAAACATGATACATGAAATTTCCACATAAAGCCTAGCAAATTTCGGGCCAAAGAATAGTTTAGTCATTTTTTCTACGTCACCAGCGGCCAATTTAAGTATTAATAAAACGACAAAACGTGACCCGGCACCGCTCGCCATCCATCACTACCACACGTCAAGTGTTGTCCGACCGATTAAAAATTGTACGTAACTGATGCCTCCGTATTTCGGGACTGGTTAATATTCTAGACAAGGGTGCCATTAAATATTAAGCGAGTGGTCAGAATTTTCGGCTTAAAAACTGAGGGTAAGCCGTATCAAAATTCAGTTTACTGACCGCATCCGGCTTTCAAAACAATGTAATGTAATTTTTACCATGCAAAATGTTTACATTAAACCTATATTTTCGTTAGAAGTTTCGGGTTAGTTTTTTGATGTTGTAAAAATAATGTGTATTTGCATGTATAAAAATGCAAATACACATTTTTGGTGTTTAAAGTTTTTTTATTATTCGTTTATAAAAAATTGCAATATTTTTCTTGTTTAATGTAAAGCTTGGCGAATAGTTTATTACTACACTATACACTATATTGTGTTATTTTGCACGAATATAGCAACGAATGAAATAAATGATATTACAAACTCTTAGTATCCTTAATAGTTGTTAAAATATTTATATACAGAGGCGGTAAACACAACTAATGTTGCCTATAATCATCTTCACAAATGAGTACTTACAGGCAAGGTTAGGTGAGGTAAGACGTTTCTTTTGTACCATTTTAATATTTTATTTCAACCGCACCGTCAAAGTGGTAGCATATTTACAGGTTATCATGTTTCGTGAAGGGCCGGAACCTATATGCGTAACCCTTCCTCTCCTTAACCTGTAATACCCTTCAAAATCTTTAAAATCCCTTTTGAGGTTGGCGCGAAAACCACAAACGAATTATGGTTGATGTAAAATCAGTATATTATGTATAGTAACGCGTATAGTTGTGTTTCTAAAATAAGGATAAATTCAATGGTTATTAATATTTCGATGAACATTTTATTAAGACATAAATAATGTTTATTACATACCTATTTTAAATTCTTGAAATTATATAGATATTTTTGTTGACAATTAAATAAATCTATACATATAATAAAACAGTAACCGAACTATTTCTGTACATTGAATATTTTTCAAAAAGAGTAAATGGTATGCAATATGTATGTTCTATAGATACCAAAACCATGGTTAAAAAAAATTTTTTCTGTTTGTCTGTTTGTCTGTTTATCTGTTTGTATGTGCGTCAATCACGTAATAACCACTTTTGATAAAATTTCACATGCTATTAGACCAATATTAGGTGCAACTTATAGGCTACATTTTATTTGAAAAAAATATTTTTAGGGGTGGCTTTCCATACATGTAAACGGAGGGTATAAAAATAAATTCACGAATAGATAATTAAATGAGGTGTCATCGGATAGGTCTTTAAAAATGAAATAAAGGTTTCTAAATGCGTTTTTTGCTAAAATAAATATTTTTTGAGATATACGCTTCTAAAGACGTGAAAATGTTGTACCAGGTGACTTTGGTTGTGTGATTTTGGTTGAGTTGCGAACATGCTTTTTTATACTCTTAACGTATAGATTAAGTCATTAAAACACTCTATGAATGCTCTAAAATCTTCAAAAAATAACTAACTCTTAATAAAGCGACTTCGCTCGCGTGGGATACAATTTTCTGTATTTAGAAGAGGCGCGGGCACTGTGAGATTTTGGTCAAACCTATTTCCATAGAAAATAATAAAAAAGCTATAGACATGCGCAAATATGAGCGGTCCTGCAACCGTAATTTTTGAAACTTTTGTTGTGCGCCTCTAAAAAGTACAGAAATTAGTGGCCCACGCGTGCGAAGCCGCGGGCGGAAAGCTAGTAATAAATCAATAAATAAATAATGAATGAAAGCTTCATATACTATGCAATTTAATATTTTCATTTCTACGTAATTCATAACGGTTGCATTTGTCGACGAACTTCAGATTTCTTTACGAGCGCTAGACGGAAACTGTAAACAGAATATTAAACTTTTATATTAGCAGAAAAATGCTACAAATTATTAATACACCGTTTAAAAGAAACGAAGAAAACGTTTTACAGTAGTAGATTAATTTTAAAACGGTTTTCTTTTTCAGTTCATAAAAATGCAAGGCGAGAAATTCGTGCGTTTTTGTTTCATTACTTTAACGCGATTTAAGAGCTTTAGGATTTGGCAAATAGCCTATATAAACTTCACTGAGTTTGTATCTTGAAGTTTATTTAATATTATTGCTACTTGAAGGAGAATTTTTTATGATGATAATGCATTTAAGAATTTGTCTCGGACGTAAAATTACTGCTATTTAAACTGGTCTTTAAGTCACTGGAACATAAGTGACAAATTATGATTTGAATGTTTTCGATACTTAAAATTAATTGTATTTAAAATTTTACAAATATAATTTTTTTTCAACTCAAGTGTCCAGCAGCTGAAAATGTTTTTTTGATATTGACTCTATATAAATTATAAAATGTTTATTTACTCTTCTTATAAATCATATTGCATTAAAAAATAGCATTCATTAATGCAATATGAGCTTAATCAAAACCACTAAATATAAACGAAATTCCAATATTTAAGCACATTGATTTGTCGAAGCAATATGATATCGAAATGCGAACTAAATCCCAATAACATAAAAGCTAGATGCAACTAATATCTCTCGTCTGAAAACAGACAACGCAAACAACGACGAGCTTTTGTTTCAAAATATACAACTTTGACATCTGCCAAACCAGTATAAACAGAATCCTGCGGAAGGCGGCGGTACACACCCGACTTAAATCAAATAACTGTATTGCTTTTAGCTTTGTAAAGCTTCAAGTGCAATAGTGACGCAAACGGATGTTCAGCGCCGTCTACCATGTAGTCTATGATATTGCTCCCCGCCCTTTACGTGTTTCCCCGGGTTAAGACGCACGCACCGAGCACGCCACTCCGTCCCCACCCCGACTCCAACAAACTCCACTATATCCCTTTAATTGCCTTTTTTCTGCACAGTGGCTTTCGCCGTATCTCTCACGTCGCAATTACAGAGACGTCTTATGATAAATCTACCGTAATTTGCATGATAGCATACGCTCTCAACTTTCGCGCGAATCTTCCTACTCTTGTCGTTTATTAAGTTAGGGTACGTTTTCAAGAATGAGAACGAGCTATTTAACTACCGACTGGTGTTGACTTCATTCGTGTATACTTTTTGACACTATATTCATAAAGTAGTTTCCGGCATTCTTTGCTATCTTATTCGTAGATAGGGGTGAAAATGGCTTCTTTTAAAAGGAGTGGAATGAGGTAAATTCGGGGCAATTTGCAAATAACAATTTTGTTTTCGCAAAATTTTTCCGTACGGAAATAAGACGGTAAGAGCAAACAAAACTGACGGCACAATCTCGTGTTGCAACGCGGCGATTCGGTCGACACCCCGAGACTCCGGTGCTGTTCGCCAATCTCGACATTTTTTCTAGATAGGTACCTCGGAAGAAATTGCAACGTGGCGGACCGCCTTGCGGACTGCGACGCCGTTCTATTTGTTGAACGATGTGCCAAAACATCGCGTCCTAATCGCACGGAAGAATTATTCGTCGTCTGATTGCTCCTCTTCGCTTTTGACGGTGCATTCGCATTTGCAAGCAGATTTCTATATTAAAATACGGTATATTTTGAATCCGTATTATCTTTTTGGCAACCGACAATTTCCATTTAGCTCGATCTATCTTCGAAACAAATAACACGAACGCAAATGTTATGTATATTATTGTTATTCTTTACCGCTTTAATTTGAGTTCAATGATGACGAAAGTTTGATGTATAATTGGTTGTAATAGAACACAAATTCTGTCAATAGATACATTCATTATTGATACATTAAATATTTGCTTGATTAAAGCCTGATATTAAATATTATCAACGATCATTCATAATCAACGCAAAGTGGAGTCCATCAAAATAATCATTTGCTTTATGAGAACGTACGATATGTGACATTCGGCAGTAATTAATGCAAATCAATGGTAGGACATTCGATTGATTCTGGACTAGCGGAAAGCCGATCAGTTACGGTAATGAGCTCTGAGGATGATCGTTGACGTTTCAGTGCACGCAAATACTTATGTTTGTTTCTCAGTGAGGCGTGTTGGTCGCAACTGTTGATATTATTTCTTAGATTCGTTATCCATTTGAAGAACGGTGAAAAACCTAAATGAGAAGCTAAAGATAAATTAATATGATCAAATCAATAATAAAGATGTCATTAGTAATTTCATAAAGTAAATGATCTTTAAATTAATTATTATTATTACCCATACTTAAAAAGATATAAGCTTAGAAGTAAAACAATAAAAAAATGTAATTAAATTAGGTGAAATAGGCTATTTTCATATATAGCAGAGGATGGTATCAAATGGTCTTGTTTTATACTCTACATATGTGAGGTCTGGCTCGGGGCGAGCTAATAGTTTTCTATTATATGTTAATACTAGCTTTCCGCCCGCGGCTTCGCACGCGTGGCCTACTAATTTCTGTAGTTTTTAGAGGAGTTATTTTTTGAAGGTTTTTGAGAATTTATTGAGTGTTTTAACGCCTTAGTCTATACGTTAAGATTATAATGACCATGTCCGCATTTCAACCAAAATCCCACATGCCCACGTGGTACGACATTTCTGCAACTTCAGAAGCGCATATCTCAAAAAATATTTATTTTAGCAAAAAACTCTTGTAGAAACCTGTATTTTATTTTTAAAGACCTATCCAATGACACCTCATTTAATCATGTATGCGCGAATTTATTTTTATACCCTCCGTTTACATGTATGAAAAGCCACCCCTAAAAATATTTTTTCAAATATAATATAGCCTATAAGTTGCACCTAATATAGGTCTATCGGCATATGAAATTTTATCAAAATCTACCCAGTGGTTATTACGTGATTGACGCACATACAAACAGATAAACAGACAAACAGACAAACAGACAAACAGACAAACAGATAAACAGACAAACAGACAAACAGAAAAAAAAAATTCTGACCATGGTTATGGTATCTATAGAACATACATATTGCACACCAATTACTCTTTTTGAAAAATATTCAATGTACAGAAATGGTTCGGTTACTGTTTTATTATATGTATAGATTAAGTAACAATTTTTGCGCGGGCACAAGGGTTGTTTCGGGGGTTGTAATGAAGTGAATTTACGACGGGGAGGATCGTTCCTCAATTGGGTACCGCGGAGAGGCCCGGGCTCGCATAAAAAGGCCATTTCGTGACAAATCGGCGGCCCGATGGGGCTGGATTGCCCGAGGTCGGACCGCGGAACGCGAGCCGCGATTACTGCAAAACATCTTTACGGTGTCCTCTTCGAGTAAACTTTCTGTTAAATACGACTTGATTATCTTTAATGTGGAGACCCGATTCCCTTGGCGACATGACGACTGTACTTTCGTTCTCATTTTTTGAGACAAATTGTTAATTGGATTTCTGCTCTGCTAAAACATTTTACACGCCGTTACGGAGGATAGACTTTAGCACCTTTTAATTCATTGCTTACAGTCCTTGAAATTAAACGAAAACAGGATCCTTTATTATTTATTTTATTACTTATCTTTTTAATGCACAGCAAAAATTGAATAGTTAAATAAAAAATATTGACAAAGGAAATTACATATTGGGTGGCCTTATCACTCAGCACGGTCGAGCCAAAAAAGGCAGGTTACGAGAGCATTTTCTTAAAAACTCGTTAACTACATAAAGAACATTATTAACTGTTCATTACATAAGGAACATACATTTTCCAATAATTACTTCACGTAGAAAGTCTCGAACGCAATTCCGTTAAAGATAAAAAGCGAAGGAAATGCGTGGATTTGTGTGGATTTTCATATACGAATATGTTCTCATTCCCCGAGCATATTAGGCAATAAGGGGTACTTATATTTAATTTCCTTATTACGTGAAGAAAGGAAAGAAATTACGTCCCTTTTTCATTTTAATTTCACACGTCTTAAAATTTCTTTTAATGGACGGTTTAATAGGATTTAAAAGGGAAAACCCTTATTCTTACGTTAAATTAATATTCTGCAGATATAAAATCAATAAGCTGATTCGCGCGGCTTCGCTCCCGTAGCATAATGTTATGTATAGCCTATGTTCCTCGTGCATAATGTAGCATTCGAATGGTGAAAGAATTTTTGAAATTGGTCCAGTAGTTTTTGAGCCTATTCATTACAAACAAAGTTTTCCTCTTTATAATATTTAAGTGTAGATTCTATTATTTACTTCTCATAGATTAATATTATAATAGTTTTTAATTACTTTATATTATAATACTTTTTAATCTCTCCCATATAAAATCGTCCTTAATTCTGTATCTCTGTCATTTAATTTACCTTCCTTTCATCACTTGTCGAGTTATAGTAATATATGAATAAACAATTCGATTTATAGTCCACATAATATTAGTTGACTTGTATGCTTTCGTTTTACCGTTAAAAGCGTACTATTTTCTAACTATCTACAGCTCTCACAGATTATTCCGCTTGGAAATCCGCATGAAAAATCGAAGCATCTTTAAATATGTATTCGGAGTCTGTTAAGCGCCTCAAATAGGCGGATGCACTCAGGCACAAAGCGGGTTTACTTAGGCATCGACTTGTATGCCCTAGACCACGCCTGCAATGCTGCCTTCAACCGTATGCTTGCATCATTTACGATTAAACTTTAGCGGAATATTTTGAATAAAATATTTCGCTGAATTCATGAAATTTCCTTAAGCCAATTAGTGCGGCATGTTCGGTAAATAAATTAGAGCCTAATTATGGGTTTATATTTATCCGTAATACTTGACATAATGGTTTAAATTGGGCATTTTATTGGTTTCGATGAAAGTGGGCAAGTATTTTGTAATAAAAAAATATTAATACATGAAGATATTATTAAATTACTAAAAATATTCTTACCAATATTATAAATGCGAATGTAACTACAGAAGTTGTAGCACTAAACCGATTTGGATGAAATGTTCTACAAATATAGTTTCTCCGAATCTCCAATGTTGACATAATTTCATAAAAAAAAAATCATTTATTCTTTTTAATAAACTGACCATTCCACGCGTCTTCGCTCCCCTAGCATAACGTTAAATATATAAATATATAAAGTATATATATACATTACCTGAGATTAGAGCAACAATTTTTTCAGCTCTATCATTACAGATAAAATCATGATTACTTTACTAGAAATCAATTATAAATTAACGTAGACCTCACAGTGTTCTGTTCATGTTAAATTTATAATAACATGATATAGTTAGAGTTCTCCTCGCATCCTTGGCTGTGCAGATCCGCTTACAAGCTCACAACTCAGTTTGCTTGTGAAGCCTTACTATTAAACTGTTTATTAAATATTTCCTAAACTCAATAGAAATCTAACAAAAAATTGAGAGAAATTCTGATTTTTTAGAAATTAAAATTTTTAGGGTCATTTATTTTACAACTTTATGATGACATTCTATGTGCTTGATACTTAATACTTGATACTTAATATACGCTCCTGTTTACGCGAAATAATTTATTTGTATTGTTACCTCTTGGAACTGAATCTTGACTTATTTGTAAAGAAAACCACTTCATTATTGTGGAACTGAGTGAAGTAGTTTTCTTACGAATAAATAAATTTAAAAAGATATTTATACCTCAAATAATGCTAGTGTTAAAGAATCAAATAACTTGAGCCGTATGAATTCGAAATGTAAGAAATCTATCGATATTTCAATTTAGACGCTAAAAGATACTACGAATCTTGATCAAACGTTTTTTAAATTCATCTCTCTTAAAAGAAGTGTATATTTTATCTGTTCTTTCTTAGAAATTAAATATCAAAGGAAACGTGTTACTCAACTAAAATCAAAATAATAAAAAAAAAATCTCCCTAAATTTTAAACTAAAACTTAGATACAAACAAAACTGTATCATCTCGTAATATAAGACTCATGACTTCATCTCGGTTCTCTCAATTGATTAACTACAACAGCTAAGCCGAGTTCAGTGAAGCTCCGCGACATTCGCTGACGGATACAAATGGAAGATAAACGCGAGTGCAAACGTAATATTTGC
>LQNK01000129.1:1093179-1104283 GCA_001586405.1 Phoebis sennae
GGGGTGTCGTTGAAATTCATGAAGATGTTAACGCGACTACAATTGATCGTGTGTAGGGTTTGATAATGAAGCGAGTGTTTGAACATAGGGTTTGGATTGTGTTAGGTTTTTCTGTACGTGGATTCGATAGGCTAATTGTTTACTCATTTCGGTTTTTATACGTATGAATTTCAAGTCAACTTATCAACAGTCGATGTCATAGCAAAAGTAAAAAAATTTATTTCTTCTTATATGTTCTTGTTTGTGGCCTTCCTCGATGCACTTTAAGAGCGTCGTTTACATAGTTCAAATTTTGTATTTATTTTAGGTAATTATACTTATTGGTAATTTTCAGGTATAAGTTCTTTCGTGAAACTATTATTTTATTATTAACTTATTATTCCTTACCACTACTAAACATGTTAAATTTTAATCCTGACACTAGTATTGGTTCTTTTTAAAAATCTATCTAAATTATTGGAGCCTTAAAATTAAACATAATTTTATCGTGTAAACCACAACCTTATCAGCGACAAATATATTTTTAAAAACCGATCACGTAACACAATAAAATTTTATTTTGTCTCCAATATTTAGACTTTGTTCAAAAAGGTCTCGGTTACTGAAAATGTTGAATATCGAGCAAAATACCCAAATTAAAGCATGGAATTACAGTAAAGTTTATAAAATGAAACAATAAAAATAAATTGTGTTTTTATGCGATTAACTCGAAACTGTCAGGGCCATTGTGAGTTTTTTTAATTGTTTTAAAAATTGTTCATTAATATTATCGCGCACGTTTCGTGTCAGCGCGCGTTTTAAGCTCTGGGCAATAAAAGTGTCGCCGGCTGAAATACTTATAGGTCTAAAATAGTGTCCAAGAGTGGCCCGTACGATTACGTCATGTTAACTTAAGGCTTAGGAATTTAAAATGTAGCTTTTATACAATATTGTAGAGACTAATTTTACTAGTAAAAGATTGTTTTAACGTCCCTGTCTCGTGAAAATCTAGTCTTTCTATTAACAAAGGTCTTGTAAGTTAGACAGATTAACTTTTATTTAAAAGCAATTAAAAAATTTGATTTTTTTATAAAATTTATGAATCACTACAAAATTCTACACTTTAATTAAACACTATTACCCAGAAATGTAGTACACTACGCATTCAACATCTCCAATCATTTTTCAGCCAATTCCTTATTTATTATTATGTTTTACCTTTTCTTATAAATGTATATTTTTGTGTATTTCTGTGTTGTGAACCTTTTTTCTGTGAATAAATGTTTTATCTATCTATCTATTCATAAATGGAGGATGGATGAATGAATTTATGTATATCGAGAAGAATTATCGTACATAAGACTTACTTATTGTAAAACAAATTTTTCGCTTTAATCCTTAATCCCTGATTCAACCCCATGAGAGGTTCTGAACACAATTTGTTTTGGACGCTTAAAGAGACGACACCGTTAACTAGATTGATGATAGCAATTTATAGGAATCTATCAGGTTTTCTTTTGTGCCTTGTTATCGTTATTTTCCAATTTAAGACTTTATAATAAGGAGTTAACTTACACAATACAAATATCTGCAGTAATTCTCCTAACGTGGTTGCTATGTCTACATTTTTTCTGTCTAGATGTATTTTAAGTGTTTTATCTGTACATTGTACAATTGTAAGTGTTTCAATAAATATTTATTTGCATTTTCATTTTAAATTCCTTGATTAAAAACATCGCTCATGACATCACAACGAAATCGAAGGGACGAAAAAATGTTGGCATAATTCATCGTTAATGTTCGTGAGACGGGAGATAAATCAGCAGATTACAGCTAAGTCCCCGATGTGTGCCGGGCCGGCCACTGCCAAGGTCAAGGATTACTGGGGTTCTTACGCCCTGCTGCGGTGGCGAAAAGGGAAATATTACAGTCAGAACACAGGTTTTTTTAAGCATAAAATATTACATAACTAATTTTTATATAAAAATGTTGAAAATTGATGTGAATTTTTTATGTAATATAATTAAATAAATATATGTTCTCTCTTTAACTGACTTCAAAAAAAGAGGAGGTTATCAATACCGGCGTTTTTGTTTTTGAAATCTATTTATTTTCGGTTCCCTTTTTTTAATTACTTAATTCAATACTTTTAATTTTCAAACAAGATTTTGCACCAACTTTGAATAGATTTCAAAAATAAAATAAAACTTATTTTCTACTTTTTAGTGTGAGAAAGTCGGTTCTATTTTTGGCAAAAATTTATTGTATATAACTAAACCATGTTAAACGATAATGAGGGGAGGGCCCTATCCGTAGTAAAGTTTAATTACTACCGCAGATACCGACCAAATCAATTGTTTGTTACGAAATTGGATACTGATAAATTCTTGACTATTTCTGTTATTGTTCAATATGGCAAGAATGGCGCAGTGGATGTGGCAATGGTCTTTTGCGCCGGAGGGTGTGGGTTCGATCCTTACGAGTACAAATTATGATGTGATGAAATTGTAATTTTGTAACTGTCTGGGTGTTAATTTATCTAAAATATGTATGTGTTCACAAAAAAAGTATGTTTATGTATGTCTATCAGTTATCTATCCATAGTACAAGCGGTGTTTAGTATGGGATTAGATGGCGTTGTGTCAAATGCCCAGGAATATTAATTTTTTATTATTTCTATTGGTTTCAATAAAAGAATCAACTTCCTAAAAATTTCTGACAGTTTCAGAACATGTGAATGGTTATTGCACGGTAATTGAAATACGAGCGCAGTTTATTTCTGCGAATCGACACATTGCAAATGATTTTTTTCTTTTTTCACTGATTCTTGTGAATCCGTATTAAATCAATAATTAATTATTTGAGTATTACAAATATTATAATGACGATACTTTCCCGCCAGTTGTAGGATTTCCCATTGGCAATATTTAATTTGCTATTTAAAGAATAATTTTGTTTCTTTTGTCGATCATTTTCGTAGTGAAATATGAATATTTTCTTATATAATATAATTAATTAAATTAAGTAAGATACTGAAAAAATTATCTTATATTATTTTGTGACAAAATAATCCTTAAATAGTCAAAAATTTTAGAAAACTTATATGATGAAATTTCGTACGTACATTTATAAGAAAATTTACATTACCCTCAGCGTAAAACACGGCATACGATTTCAGAGCTAGAACTATCTTTAAAATTAACAATATTAATAGAATTCTGTCTATTTAAAAATGTATTTAGGAAGTAGCAGACAGACCGCCTCGTTACGGCGCGACTGTCAAACGACCCAAGATGAATGGATTCTTGGCGCGCGCCGTCTGTCGTGACCGAGTGTACAATTGTACATATCTACTACTTTTAATGGATCTGAGAAAAGTATAAATATTAAATCCAAATACAACAATTGAATTGAATAGTTATTACTTAATTTAGCAATAATTAAACTAATTTTAAATAAGTATATTGTCGATAATATTAACGATAACGCTTAAATAGTACTTAAAAGCTAGTCAACGCTATTTTGCGCCTAAAATTAAACACGCATACCAGGAAACTAACTAAACCAAACTAGTATTCAGCAAATGTTCCACACGAATATCGTATCCTACTTGTATCGTAATGGGAGAAGGGCCTAACTAGACTATTTATCCACAAAGTGGGAGACAATAGGTTCTCGATACCAGGCTATCATAACACGCGGGAATACGCTTTTAGCTAATGGCGTTACGGTCAGGTGCAGACATAGACTACAACTACGACTACGACTAGAGCACACGGGAAGTTGTCAGAACAATAAGTTGTTGTCACTAATACGAATAGAGACTAAAGCACGCCTGGACAATTTATCACAAAGCAGGAAATCTTCGTGAGGTTGGAAATGCAGATCACTCAACATCATAATTACGACTACCATGCTTTAGAGACCTTCTTATCTATTATAGTGACAATTTTACAAAAAAAAAATAAAAGAGTGGCATATTTTTATACAAATTGGTATACCTGATAAGTCTATTTGAATATAGTCTGTGGCTCACACTCCAGATGCAAGGCATTGCAAGCGACTTATTTATACACTCTACAATTGGGTCGAGATGTAATTTCATGTGACCGCATGAAACAATATTTACGATGAAACTTGAATTTATTTTCTTTAATATGAAATGTTTGTGAGCTAAGTGGGTCGAGCAGGGGCGTATTTTTGGGCCTGTTTCATACTTAATGTGGGAAAATGAACTCTAATAATACAGCAAAATAATATCATACGCGAGGATTTTAAATGTTTTGTTATAACAAAACGTTTTAATCTAAATTTATATAGTTAATTTAATTAATAAATTTTCTAAATGATGTTTGTATTAATATATTTTGTTTTATAAGAATAATACAACTTTAAAACAAAATCTATCTTGAATTCTATACCTAACAAATTAAATCAAGTTCCTCAAAAAACATCGACTTTTCTCCGAAAATATGCAAATTTTAAATAATACTTTTGAACAAAAATAAAAGTACCAATTACAAAAGGTTATAATTAAAGGATAGTTTCATAAAGTCCAGAATTTCTTATGAACTTCCAAATTAATTTCCTTATGGCTATGCGCAGAAAGGATTGTCAATTTGGTAGTCTTATAAACGAGACGGCAAAAGTTGTTTTTGTTTACGCTCTTTGAAAATGATTAATGGAGGCGTGAAAAAGTTCTGGCAAATTATTATGATAATTACACAAAAACGTAAATAACGTCTGTTCAGAGCGTACTTTCTATTTTTAGAAGGATTCTATTAAAAGAACATTTGTTTCTGTGATAGTTTAACACGTTTATTTCTTGACGATAGTAAATATCTCTTGATATTATGATTATTTATATTCACCTTGGCTAAATGTATTGTGATTTGTGACACATATAAAGCTGGAGCAATTTATCTTTTGAACAATAATAGTTTTTCAAAGTAATCAATGTTACAAATGAGTGATTTGTAAGTTTCTTTTGTAAGAGGAATTAGCTTGAATGTGCATATATTTTATATTTCACTTAAAATGTAATATTTCGTGAGCTAAGGTCATTTTTTGGAAGGTATGTGAGGTAAGCTTAAAACTTGTTTTATGTCTCTCCTATAAACCTCAAAATAGACCTGAACACCTGGCTAGTGAGTAGCGGGGCCCAGCTCTCGGACGATAAATATCTGTTTAATGAATTTCAATTGAAAAAAATTGTGTTCATCGGTTAGCTTCTAGTTTAAGAATATTTTCAAATACAAAGACGCAAATCCTTTGAATAAAGCATGTCATTGTCTCTAACATAGTTATTCACAAGCAAATGCACTTGACTACATCTGCCTCTGAGCTGCCACAAACAGGTAAATAAATTGTTCCGTGCAGTGCGAGGGCGTTATGCGCGCCATAATCCTGCGGCTTACCGCTGAAAAATGTACTTTGAGACTACTGAACTGAACTGGGTTAGACACTGTATCTCAACTGAAAGTTTACATGATAAATGACAGGTGAAAGTGATTTTTGTATCGAAAAGTTGTGATGTATTGAGCAGAACGTCCTTAAACTAATGATAGGAATAATTAAATTTCTTCTTAAAATAATTTACGAAAAGAAATACACGTATTAATTTTTACAATTAGATACTTCGTTTGTTTGACATTTAAATTTAGGAAAAGAAATATGTATATCTCCATCTATTAAAATACTCATAGAATCTTTCTTACTATCTCTAACACAATTATTCACAAGCAAATACACTTGAATACATCTGTAAGCTGCCACAAACAGGTAAATAAATTGTTCCGTGCAGTGTGAGACCGTTGTGTGCGCCATAATCCTGGCTTACCGCTGAAAAATGTACTTTGAGACAACTGAACTGTACGGGGTTAGACACTGTACCACAACTGAAAGTTTACATAATAAGTGACAGGTGAAAGAGATTTTTCTAGAAGTTGGGCAGGTATTGGTAAAGTAACTTGTTTTTTTTTAATATTATTTTTAATGCTGAGAAATGTGTGTTTCCATGACTGTGTCTTCTAAAGGGTCATGAAATTATATGCCAATTTTTGGTGTTGTGGATGTCCACGGTAACATCAGCTGAGCATTTTCTATTTGATACATTTAAAATCTCTACAATATTTTAATGTTATCGAAAGTTCAGTAAGTAAGTCAAAGAATCGCCTTAAATAAATATAATAATAGCACTAGTGGTATAACGCCGTCCACACACAATAGCGCGATTAAACATGTTATATTTTTTGCTTATCGCTGATTTAGTATAAAAATATTAAAAGAATATAATTTCTATATCAATATTATACTTTAAACTACAAGTTTTTAGCATTTTCTCTCTAAAATATGCACAAAACTTTATAAGTAGGTTAATTAGGTCGTTTTATTTCTAAGACAAACTGAAAATCTGCCATTTTTGTCAAAATGTCTGATTATTATAGATAAAACCTACCTCTTTTTTCTCTTTCTTAAATTTTACTCCCTTACTTACTTTATTGATCCAAATCGAACCTCAAATAAACATTTACAAACCTTTTCATTGTTTCCTATAAAACCATAAAAAGATAGAAAACATAATTGTATGCATTATATCGAGCAAGGCCGTTTCACCACAACGCCAACGCTTACAAGCGCCGGGTTACAGCTAACAGCCGACATGCAAAGTGGATATTAAAAATGTGAAATTTCACTTTGCATGCAAATAATATATTGTAAACGGCACATTCATTACTCTATCTACGTTTGTAGACGGAAAACACTCATTATGCCGTTTTTGTTTTCACTAAACGTTGAATTTTAATATCGCCGTGAATGTTTTAAAATATTTTGATTAATACACGTTCTATTTGCATTCTATTTTACTAAACCACACTGGGATATTGGAATTTGAAGCGGCATACGCTTAATACAAATCAATTTTGTTTTGTTTATATTTCTGTGTTTTTGCTACAATGGAGCTATTCATTTTTGAAAAGTGATATTCAGAATTGATTGCGAAAAATATAAATATTAACAAATTTGTATATATTACGCATATCAATTTAAGTACACAAAACAAACTAATGGAGCATTAGAGAAAATCGATTTAAAGAAATGATAAATTTATATTTGGCATATTGAATAATGATTTTACAAGATGTCGGTGTATACAAATTGGACTGTGACTGTGGCCTCTCATACATAAGTCAAACTAAGAGAAGCATCGGAAGTCGACTAGAAGAAACTAAAGTCGTAGTCGTAGTAAGTAAGTAAGACTTAAGTTTTAGAAACTTCAGTCTTAGTGAACTTGGTGCATTTCTAAGCTACTCAGGCAAAAGATCCGCCCTGAGGCAGAAAATGCTGATCCGGCAGTACAACAGTTCAGCTCACACTTGGTCTTACACAAAGAAATAAAAACAAAAAGGCAAAGGCCCTCCTTCGTAATTTGAGGAGAAAGAGCTTGACTATGTTTTACGGCTGGTTGCCATCTGACACAAAGACCTTATCTATACTAATATTGTAAAGTTGAAGAATTTGTTTGTTTGAACGTGCTAATCTCAGGAACTACTGATCCGATTAAAATATTTTTAAGTGTTAGATAGCCTATTTATCGAGGAAGGATAGAAATGAAATAAAAAAAGTATATTTGAAACAATAGTGTACATACATGGTGATTTAAATATAGAATAAGAAAAATACATAACATGCTCACAACTGTCACAAAAAGGTCCAACCTCAGCATCATGCTGACTGCAGGCAACCAGCGCTGGTTGGTCAAGCTATATATCATCCCGATAATTCCACAGGAGCGAAGTCCAGGGCGCCGCTAGTTCTAAATAAATAAAAACATTTGATAGTGTATCTAAAATTGCGGTTTTTGTAAATGCTGGGCGGACATTATTTCAGTTGTCATCTCGCGTTTAATGAGGACGCCGAGGAACTGCGCGTAGGGCTGTCACCCGCAAGCTTCGTGCTAGTGAGACATAAGTTTGGGAGTATCGTACTAAGCTAGTTCACTTTAATCCTAACCTCCCAATTAAATTAAGCTTAATTTGTATATTATATGTCTTTAATATCTGGTCTTCGATCTCCAAATTTAAATAAAACAAAATGTATGTGATTAATTTTTGCAATTAATTTGTGCAATTAATTTTTTTAAAACTCGAGAATGGCTGACCGATTTCGAGATTAGAAATTAGAAAATACAAAGACATTTTAATTTATTTTTAGGAAGCAAGCATGAACAAGCATGCCCATCGAGATTTGACTATTTTTTTTACAGATTTTTTTTGGTTAGATGTAGAAAGTAACAAAACAAACATTTCAAAATAAAAAAATCAATGGCAAATAAACACCGGAAAAAATTACTTTTAATTAAAAACAAATATAGAGATTTCCCCAAAATATAAAAAAATAAACAAAATAGAACCTTATTATCTGATTTGTACCGAGCCCCCTAAGGAAGTCGGCAGGGTGAGTAGATCTGTCAGCCGCAAACGGCTTACCGCGACTGGAACGATGACAGTGAAAACAATGAATACACGTGTAGTTGGAATCCTATTTCCTACTAATATTAGAGTAGATGGTGATAGGCTATTCTTTTATTGATCTATAAACATAATTTATACTTTGTATTGTTGCTTTTGATGGAATTGTACATCATATCTATTTGGAATTGGAGAAGTAAAAATGTGTTTTTCTCTAAATGATCAATAAACTTTACTATACGTATATAGTAAATTCTTTAAAATATCTCGTTATAATTTAAATAGCGAGATATTTTAAAGAATTTACTTGTAAGCAAAATATAATAGATTGACAGATGAAGTTAGACGCCGATGTTTTAAAAATAACCAAATAAAAAAAAACTCTCATGTATCAACCCTATACAAGTCGAGTCACCTGTCGTCACGTGTGCGCCGTTAGCGGGACTCCGAGCGTGACGTCACCGGCGCGTGCGCATCACCGAGGAAACTTTAATCGACTGTAAGAAAAACTTCAACACTATCATTTACCCCGCTAATAGATTTACTAGCTCTTTGTGGCTTGAATTCTTTGTAAATGAGTGCTTATTACCAGGAACGATTTTTTAATTTCAAAGCTCCCTTGAGACGTTTGAAAGGTCTTGACAAATAAATGACACTTGAAGGTATTATTAAATACGGAAGTTATTTTTCAAATAAAGTCTTACTTTTTAGTTAACTATACAAGACATTTTTGAATGAATGAATAGCAAAGTACACAATATTTCACTGAAAGTGTTAAGTCAACTCGAACATTTTTTGCAATAAAAATACGTGCGTCGAAGAACCCTCCTCTAAAAATAGGTTTTATAGGCTTCGATACCTCCATTATGGGCCACACAATACCGCACCTTGGCAGTGTCATTGATAAGGGTCAATTTATTACAAATATATATCACGGTGCACAAGTGACCCGCATTTTATGAAACGGTCACCATGGCAACGGACTGTGACCCCTTAGACTAGATTTAGAGTTAAGCTGACGGCGGTAACGAATTAACATCTAGAAAGCGTTTTATTGGCGTGCTAATATATGTAATGTAATGATCTAAAGTTTTCGGAAATAAAATGTAATGTAATATGTACAGCAGGCCAATCGCGCTAAATTGTAAGGCCACAGTTATGTTTAGTTTCAACTCTAGTCCAACTCTAGTTCAGTTCCGGTTCAAATCCAACTGTACGCATTTTGGTATCGCGCTAAAGTTCAAACGTCAACCAAAGTTGGACCTAAACCTAACCATTGTCTTGACAAGTCTTGTAGTGATGCTCCCGTTTTTTCTTGAATCGATTCAATCGTAACAATTTGGAATATGGCAATAAGGGCTATATTTGACATTTCATAGAAGAAAATGGAGCCAAAATTTAAAGTTTACCATTCTTAATTTTGGTATACGCACCTAAACTCCTTAAGAAATTATTCTATTGTGCATTGTTCTCCTTTATGTGTTCATAATAAACAGTTCAAGTTTATTTGACATACTAAACCAAACACTCAACAACATATAACTTTGTTTACTGTGCTTGTAATTGGGATTGGCGAGCGTTTTATAATCAAAATATATAACAATGATCCAGTGTCAATCATTAAAAAATCTCTGTGAAGCGAACATGTTAGCAATAAGGATTCAAATATTTAATACACAAAAGATCATAAAATATTGCGAGATTCGTAAGTCATTTCGACTTCGAAGATGAATATATGCCCGCGCCAGCTCGACCCTCTATCTTTTCTCGACTGGCAAAGAGTGGACTAAGATTTATGTGTAAACTTTCAAGAGAAATTTGGCATTCAGGAATGGAAGACCTAACAACACCTCTTAAGTATCCATTGAGAGAAACCAGCTAGGTCTACTCAAATACCGTAAGTAACAACCTATATTACTTATTATAATTCCATTTCATTTTCAATGATTATCAACTTAAACATAAACTATGACTTTATGATTTAAAATAATACCAATTCTATTTGTGTAACTAAGTGTAACTAAATAAATTCAAAACATTTATTTAATTTAATTGAAATAAGATCAATTTCTATGCATATAACATTCCTTTTTAATTTTAATATATTAGTGTAGCATATTATTAAGTATTGATATTTTTTTTATTTTCCTGAATATTTCAGATCACAAGGTGAATAGGTAATGGACACAACAAGATAGTACTAAATGAACATACATAATGCAACCATTATTGAATATCATATAAATGTGAGTTTTTACTAATTTAAAATACAGTTTATACTCATAAATATAAAATTTCAAAGCAAAGAAAAAGTTAACAATATCTAGTTTACAAATTATTTTACTGGTTATGGATTTAAATGTTTCATTAAAACATGATTAATTAATCTTTTTATTACATAAGTAGTAGTAAAGTTTATCTTTTGAGTTTATCAATTGAATATTAATATGAAAAATTATGATTTGTTGCAATTTATCTGTCTTTGGCTTAAGACTGGATAAAAGAGACATTCATATTTTTATTTATTTGTATTCAAGAGTAAAATGTGATAAAAAATTATCTTTGTCTTTCACTCACTCAGTTTGATTGATTCACATAAAGTTATTATTTGTTGAAAATCTATTATTTGTTGAATTAAACATCTTTCTACTAAT
>LQNK01001191.1:0-11953 GCA_001586405.1 Phoebis sennae
GCCGTACACCTTAAGCTTTAGTTAATATTAATTTTTAGAATATATAAGTTAATAGTTAAGTATAATAATTGTAAGTTTCTGGAATAAATGCCTTTTCTTTCTTTCTTTCTTTCTTTCTTTCTTTCATTCAATTTCGAGTTTCAGGTCTATTTCCTTGGTAGACCAAATGAAGGCCGCTAAGGCAGCCAAGATTTTGGATGCCAAAAATGAAAGGAAATTAAGTGATGAACAGAAGAAGGAGCTGGCCAGGATGCGTGACTTAAAGCAAGTTGGCAATTTTAAAATGCCAAATGTTGCAGTCACAGTAAGTAAACCCAGAAATAAATTATATGTTTTAACCGCTCGTATTCTCGTTTACTTGTCAGTGTTGAACATGTTCATGATATCTGTTCTGCATTTATTTTATTTATTTACAGAAGAGAAAAAGGAAGAGGAAGTGGAAAAGGCAAGGGAAGGGGAAAAGGCAAGGGAAAGGCCAATGAAGACTTGCGCATGTGGAGGCCATGCCCACCTTTACCAGGTATACCGACTGTCCCTCCGCCACGTATACCTCAGTCGTGGGAATTGCAACAGCAACTATCGAATGGTATGTGCATAACACTTTATTATTACTTTACAACTTACGTTTCACAATTATTATGTTAAAATTGTTGTTATATTCCAGTTATCAATGCAGAAGGCGATGACGATGATGTCATTGAGGGCACACCTCCCGGCCCCATAATCCCGCCGCATCATTTTACAAGTAAGGCTAACAGTTTCTATAGCAGATATCAGTCTATGCTCTGCCTTACGCAATATTATATATATATATTTTTTTTTAATTTTGTGCAGATATCACCGAGGATGAGGAGACGTGCCTGCTCAATTCACAGGCTGTTTCAGTAGAAACTCCACCTCGAGCGAAGTAGGTTATTCTGTCTCTTAATCATATTAATATATCTAATTCTAAAAAAATATAAACAAAATTTACAATGTCTATAATTTTTTCGACAGGAAACCAAGAATACAGTTTTCCCCGTCTGCAGGGATTATCCAAAAAAATGTTTTACCGGAAAATATAGTGCCGCCAGAACTTGAACTTCTGGGGTTTACACCATGTTAGTACAAATTAAAAAAAAAAAACATAAAAATTACTTTTGACTTATGAACAAAAGACTGTTGTTTAACGTTGTTTTTATTTAATAAGTATAATTTTAGTTTCAGAACAAAAGATTTGTTGTTTTAAATGTGTTTTTATTTAATATGTCTGAATTCAGTATAAGAAAAAAGATTTTGTTGTTTAACGTTATGATTTTATTTAATGTGTCTAATTTTAGTTTAAGAAAAAACATTCTGTTGTTTAAATGTTTTTGTCTGAATTCAGTTTAAGAACAAGAGACTCTGTTGTTTAACGTTGTTTTTATTGAATATGAATTCAGTTTAAGAACAAAAGATTCTGGTGTTTTTCTTTAATATGTTTAATTTCAGTATAAAAATAAAAGTAAGTAAGTTTCACAGTGTTGCTTTTTCAATGTAATTTAGAGATACTGTCAATACTATTAACTCAATAGTCCATTTGCATTTCTACACTCGTATCAAACGATACAACATACGAATCGATCGATTCGTTTGGTTGGGTTATACTGAGGTATCAAAAGTAACGATCATTGTAACGGTACGATAGTAACGAGTACTCATTTTCATAGTAACGAATACATACGGGTTCGCTTTTTCTCGTTACTTTTACACCTCTATTCAGTAACTTCGGCGGAAAGGGGTACATTGGTCACAGTCGCCTTTGCAGCGAATGCCATTGGAAATGTTATTCCGCCATTCTTCGTCTTTCCGAGAGTGCGTTATCAAGAACATTTTATTAGAGATGGGCCCCCTGGCTCCGCTAGAGCTGCTATCCCCTCCGGCTGGATGCAAGATGAAACATTTATGCATTTTCTGGAACACTTTAAAAAACATACAAATGCATCTCTGTCTCATAAGGTGTTACTTCTGCTCGACAATCACTCTTCACACGTCCACATTAACGCACTAGACTTTTGCAAGAACAATGGCATTATCTTACTATCTTTTCCACCCCACTGCTCGCACAGACTCCAGCCACTTGATCGATCGGCATATGACCCTTTGAAGAATGGATGCGAAACCATCCAGGAAGGACAATGTCCATTTACGATGTACCAGGGATTGTAGCGTCTGCTATGCCAGTTGCTCTTACGGCTTCAAATATTCAAGCCGGCTTTCGCAAAACAGGAACTTATCCGTATAATCGGAATCTGTTCACTGAGCTTGATTTTGCTCCTGCATTTGTTACGGATAGACCAAATCCCGAAAATACTACAGAACCAGCGGTTGTTCCTGTACCAAATACTACCCTACCTGTAGAGCCTGTATTTGTTACGGATGTGCCAAACCAAGAAAATGCAGCAGAGGTAGCAATAGTTCCTGTATCAGTTACAAATCCACCTGAAGACGAAACTCCGCCATTATCACCTTCTCTATTAAATTACGAACAACCATCAGATATGGTCGCTCAACCAGGAGCTATCAATAGTTCATTAGTCCCTATAATTAATAATCAAGAAACTGTAACTACACCACCCAGACACCACAGCAGCATTAATATTCAGGAAACTTCTCCGAAACCCAGAACAAGTGCTCAAACAATTTCTTCTATTATTCCCGCTGTATTTTCACCGGAAACAATACGACCATTTCCGAAAGCCATTTCTGAAAAAATCCTATTTTTTTTAATTTGATCTACTTTTAAAAATAACACACCTGGGACTAAAAACATATTGCCTATTAGTAGACAGAAACATGCTTTTTTATTTAACATATCTTCTTCATCGCTCGGGTTATAAAAAGCAGAACTATGGACGTTATAAGTGAAACTATTTCAACCGTACCCAGTCTACCTTATTTATTTTACATCTTAAACATGTTTTCATGGCAATAGTTGAAAAACAATAAAACATTTAAAATAGTTGAACTACTAGAAATAAAAAATCAACCGTTGAACTACTGGGAACTTTTATTTACCACCCATTATCTTAGTGCATTCACCACCAGTGGATGCATTGCCGCCAGTCAGCCCGCAATAGAACTATTACTCCTCTAGACCGAGCTGCAAGCGAGTTCGTATTAGTGGAGAAGACTGGTTTGGAATTTGAAGAGAGAAGAGAGAAATTGCTTCATCAACGGGAAATGGCTCGCATAGGTTGGCGAAGGAGAGGTTACGAGTGGAGGAGGAAAGGAAAAAGGGTGAAGGTGGCCCAAACCCAAAACGAAATACTGCACCAATTAAGTATGATTGCTGAAAATATACTACGTTGTCTTATGAAACCTTCAAACCAATAATGCTCCAATTGGTGTAGTATAATTTCATAAGTATCACACTTTGACGGCTTTGCGCAAAGATCATCAGTTGTTTGACAGCCGATTTGATAAGTGCGATCAAAGGATTTTAACTGTTGGTGATTTAAACTAGGTACTTTTCTTAACATGCGCGAAGCGAAAATGTCCAACAACAAATGCATGGGATGTGGCAAATTCTACTCATCCACGAAATGCATTAAGTGTAATATGTCATAAACAGTGTAATAAGTTAAGCGAAATCACGTACTAACGGCAAAATAAAAAAATTGCAAGAATTGTAGACTAAACTGGAGCAAACACTTAAACAACAGAATAAAAAAGGCAAGTATCGTGTTCTGGCAATGCCGTAGAATGATGGTAAGCATACTCGAAAGCTTCCAACGACTGGTCTGCATGGCCGTCACTGGCTGTATGAGAACTACGCCGACTGCAGCTTTAGAAGTCTTCATAAACATCCCTCCACTACATATCTACGTGAAGCAGGAGGCAGCCCTAACAGTGGTTAGACTAAACAAACTAGATCTGTGGAAAGATTATCCCTTAAAAATACAAAAATCATGTGATTCCATATTAAGTGATTTTATTTCTCAATAAATTTTATTAAAATTAATTATTATATTTACGTAATATTATTAAATCAAATTATAAAGGTCACCCATGCCGGCATATGTGAATGCACAACGCGGGACACGTTTTGAAGAGGCTTGGGTCTTCGACGGTAGCACAGGCCAGTCTCTGTAGAAACAACTTTGTGATACGTCTGGAGTCTTTGATGAAAACTTATTAATTGTAACTCGTGCCACTACAAATTAGAAAGTAGAGAGTGCAGGTTAACAATATCCCATTTGGTTAAATCCGGCTCCACAATCCTTTCGATCCTGCCGACCTCTTCATATTCAATATAGAAAAGAGTCGTTGACTAATATTGTGTAAAAAAAATACGTGGAAGTGCAGATAACCTCTCGCAAATTGGCTTCAAAAGGGCTTGCACGTTCAGAATAATTCATGGGAAAGCGAGCATAACACGCCTTCTCAATTAAGATGTTCCATTTGTAAATTAAACTCGAGTCAGTATAACAACTTGGAACTGGCTTTTTCGGCACCAGTTGTTAAGAGAGACAGTTTGCAAAATGGCATCAGATTACTTAAGATTCTTAGAGATTTTACTACACTTAGGTTATAAAAATGACCCAAAATAATGCGAGTTTTAACAGAAACTAGGAAAAAGGAATCCATTTTAAGTAATAATATTTAAGTAAAAAATAATTCCATTTTAAGTAATTTAGTTTTTAATTGATTTATTATTTTAGTGGTGCTGTTACGATCCCATGATACATAGTAAACCGCTGATCCCATCACCTACTTTCCCATTTTGAAAGGAAAAACTGCTTGACCGATATTTGTTCACAATGCTCCGATATTTTCAATTTACCAGGTGACCAACTGACACCTAATGACCTCTGAAAACATGACATAAATACTCAACCCTCAGAACCTATAATGTATGTAGTCCTACCGTTCTCCCGAAATACATAAAAATGACGTCGCTAAACGAATTACGAAGATGCTTTCCCACGATATTTTCAAGCCCTCAAATTCTCCCTGGTCGTTCCCCATTTAGATTGTACCTAAAAAACTAGACTCTTCAGGTTAAACATAATGACGTATAGTCATTTTTTACCGCAAGTTAAATGATATAACTGTCGGTGAAAATACAGTTGAAAACTTAAAAAAAAAGAAAATGGCTGGGAAGTTTAATTTGGACGAAAAATTCATGGCTTTGTTGCTAAAGTCCAAACAGATATAAATTGCTAGGAGCAATGTTTCCTTTGCCAAGCAAAAGGACACGAATGCGATTGGCTGAATAGGTCAAAAGGTAAATATGCAACTCATGAATCATATATCTCACAATTGCAGGAACTGGGAAGTACAGAAAAAATTATGTAGGTTGCATTAACCCCCTATTTAAATTGTAACGAAAAAAAAGGATAAAATCCTTGTTTTGTTGACTTAGCCGGACAGAGAAGACCAAAGTATGCAGACCATGCTTTGGTTTTGTGCTTAGAGGCATATGCTATCCCTGGCGTATTATTTTTGCGAAGGCACTGTATCTGAAGCTGACCTTGAAAATATATTGAAACAAATTGTGTCATAAATAACACTAACTGGACCTTGGGGTCTAGTTTGTGACCAAGGTTCTACCTTTAGAACAGCAATTAAGACGATTCGAGAAACAACAGTTCGAATCTGCAGTCTGCAGGACATCTCTGATGGTAAACAATTATAGTATAAAACAGTATGATTAAATAAATCAATGTTTCAGATGAATCTGTCAACATAAATGGATATGATTTATGTATCTTTTACGATGCACCTCATCTTTTGAAGGGGTTGAGAAATAATTTTTTAAATAAAGACATAATTTGAAACAATAAAGTAGCTACTTGGGGAGATATAAAACTTATATGTGACATTGATAGCCAATTAAGACACACACGAACTCTTCCGAAAATAACGCAGCATCACATAGATGTCAAAAAAAAATCGGTATAGAAATGATTTAATTACAATGTTAAGTATCTAATCACTACTTAAGATGTTTTTTTTAGACATAATAAAATTAATTTTTAGACATAAGTATTAAAACTATTTGTTTTATCTAAAAATCTATTTTTTTATTTCAACAGTTATGTACGAAGCCCAGAGCACAATTCAATGGATACAATAGCTGAAGTAGTAGAATTTATGGATAAATTATTTGATAACGTGAATGGGTACCCTTGTGGCGCTATAAGAGGAAAGTTAAGGCGAGCTGTAAAAAAAGATTCACCGCATTACAATTTTTGGAAAGATGCCATAAATAAATTAAATTCAATGATGTTTAGAGCTAATAGTAGCAAGCTTGCATTACAGTCAGGAAAACAAAGATGTAAAAGCGCCATCCCTGCAGTGTTGAATAGGAAACTGTGATAATTTTCTCGGCATAGAACGCGTTAATACCTTATATTATTCTAGAAAATTTTCATCATGTCTAGACAGTAACAATAACACAAGAAAAAATGGACCAAGACTTGTACCAAGGCACTTAGAAGGAAACTAAAGATTTCGCGATTTGCTGAGACAGTAATTTAAAATAAAGTTTAAGTGATTCAAAACAATGAGATTAGCACGATTTAATATAATTCAAGAGTCATTTTAAAAGAATTACTAAACACCATTGTCTGTGTACTATGTCATCTTACCCCTACAAAGTAGTATGAGTGTACTAATTCTTTTTTTTTCTATATAGTATATAGAATAGTATTTGGTAATTGCCGGGCATTCTATAAAATGAACAATGCTCGGCAATTACCAAAGAAAATCGACGCGGAACAGTTGATTTCAATGAGACATGGATAAGGCTAATGAAGCTGTAAGGCAGAATAGGATTGGTCGGCTTTTAGCGTCTAAACTTTTTAACGTACAATAAGCAACCTTTGGTCGTCGTAAAAAGAGCTGAAAACGCATTGAAGGTTGTTTAAAGAATGGAACACTCAGTCTACTGACCAGCGTAATGTTAATGTAATGAGCGAACCTGACTTGCCTATCGAAGTTTTCAATGAAAAAAATATAACCAAGTTTTTTAAACTCAATTACAAAAACAAGCGCAGAAATTATAAAACTGTTGCCACAGTTGGACAAAGTTCACACAATAAATGAATTGTAGAAAGAAGAAAAAGAATAACTGCTTCCATGGTTGGTAAAATATGTAAAATATAGCCGACAACTCCATGCACATCTATTATAAAAATGATGTATTTAAATTTTACTGGAAATGATGCAACTAGATATGAACAATTAACCAAAAACCTTATTGTAGTTATATTAGAACCATGTGGATTTTTTGTAGATCAAGAACAGTTTTTCCTCGGTGCAAGCCCAGATGGATTAATTAGTGATAACAAAATTGTTGACGCTTTTAGAAGCAGTAAAAGTGCAGACACACTTAAAAATAACTAAAAGAAATTATTGTTACCTGTAATTTGGACACAAAAAGACACTGTTATATGAGAGTATCGAGAGAACCCACATTTTGGTTGAAACATAAAATATTTATTATATTTATTTGGAATGTGTTTTGGCAGAAATAATTGAACCACATTTCCCAAGCAATTTGAAAAGAGACTTCGCTTCTGACAAAATAACAATAGAAGTGATCAAAATATTTATTAATTGAATGTGTTTTTTTTTCCTATAAATATTGGTTTAAACAAATTTTGATTTTGGGGTGCTGCTTGCCCTCTTTAAGATAACCACAAACAAACTTAATTTATTTAAACAGCATTAGTCTTGCAACTAGTACTTAATGAATTTGTACTACATATATTGCAGAGAAACACACAAGTGATATGTTCAAATAATTATTAATCACTACTTTATTGTTAAATAAAAGAAGGACAAATATTACTATTCTTTTTTACCACCCACATTTAAATTTTTTGTACAGATGTGATGGATTTTAAAATCCACATTCGCAGATGTGGACCTTTTAATATCTGCATTCACACACACATTGACACAGACAATGTAAATAAATAATATTAAGTTCACCCAGTTATTTTTTCCTGAATGTTGACATCCAGGAAAAAATAACTGGGTAGCACTTGTTCAGTCCATTTACTTGATACCTAACAAACTCGGGCATTAAAAACAAAAGAACCAACAAATCTTCTAGTAATATCCAGAATCATAATCTGCAAGCTTTTCTGAGTTCAAAACTATCTACAGAATGCAGTCTTTATGTTTTGCATACTCAACTACATCTAGCGCACTCTTTTACCAATAAAGGTGTTCTTCAAAATACTACAGAAGCAAACAGACAATATTCTTCTTTGATTGCAAGAAAAACAATCCACTGCCTAAACTTCCAGACCCAACTGCTTTTAGTAACATGCTAATTCTAAAGAAAGAAGCAGTAATCATCCAACCAGAATATAGACATCATTTTATGTGATGCAATTGAGACCGTTGCAAAACTTAAAATTATGTTGCTAAGGGATATTATTATGTTACGACTTCAAAAGAGCCACTCAAGAGATGTTTATACCGACAGCTAAATGGCTATTCAAAATAACCATATGCAAAAGATTCAATACAAAAATATCAAAGAACACAGGAAACATACTTCTCTGCAGTGAACTATTTTATTATTCAGATACAAATAAAGCCCTTAATGTCTGCAAAACTAGCAAAAATACAAGCATGCTTCAACCTATCACCATTTTAGCGGAAGTGCCTTTAACACGGGCTAAAATACTAGATGTTGAGATATTGTTGGCAAAATATTTTTGATTAGGATTTCATGAAAGAGAAGACTTACAATTTAACTCAAGGAAATCAAGAATTAGATGATGATTTAATGCAAGGATAGCAGAAGTATCACCTGCCTTAAAAATATAATAATCACAAAACAGTTAAAGCAATTTTTTTCAGATGCCTCTGTATGACATTGAAAAACAAATGACAGTATCCAAAATCAAAAATTATTGCCAATTACTTTACTAATTTGTTTAATCTGTGTTATTACACACAGATTAATCAACGCTTAGTAAAGCTCTATATATTTTATTTTTTTATTTTGTCTCTGCCTCTGACCTGAAACCCTACAAACCTTTACATATTTTTTTGATCAAACTTTTGACAAACATATCGAGACATAATAATAGATTTGTTTAGTTTGAAAAATTGCAATACAAAACCAATGCTATGCACATATTAAACTAGAAAAAATAATAATTCTTGAGAACAATTACGATTGATAAAAAAGATTTATTGAACATAATTACATACTTTGTAATGTAATTATTATGTTTTAAATAATTAAAATACCAGTCTTCGAAACTTTTGTTCTGTCAAGTGGCCAAGATGAAACTTCAATTTCTGTACATAATCTAACAACTCCCATACATTTTAACAGCAAACATAGATATAAAGTGCCTGTGTAGTAATTGCTATGGAATACCATATTAAAAAATAAATAAAAATTATTGAATTAAAATGAAAATAAAATATAATATTTTTCAATAACTAATTATTTTAATTTTTAATTATACTACAAGATAAAATAAATAAAAACATAATAATTTATAGTATAAACGGGCAACTATTACATTAAAAAAAACATGGCGCCACCAATAATGGCGGTTTCAACATTCAAATTCATTACAACTTATATGTTGATCGAGTGTGCTTTTTATCTCCATATATTTTGTAATTCATTAGCTGTATCTTGTGGTGATTTGGCTTGTTTTAGGAAGTTTTTAATTTCCTATATATAGCGCAAAGACGTTTTTTAGACTAAGTTAGTTTTAATTTGCGACAGGACGTTTTTAGTTAAGTGATTGTGTTTAGTCGTAAAATGTCTTCAAACGATTACAGAAAATGTGCAAAGTGTGGTAAAACACGTGCTGAAGATATGGCAGTCACTTTTCATAGGTTTCCTATGCCAGGGAAAAAAAATTCCAGCAAGTAAGTATTTCATTAATAGTATTTGCGTGGTATTTTCCCATTCCAATGTTCCATTTGGGTTTAAGATCATTTTTATCCATGAAATTATGGAAACTGGCCAAAGTATGATAGTTATTTATGTTATTTTTTGATCTAAAATATTTTGTTTAAAACTATAATTTGTGTTTGCTTATCGACGTCACTCGAGTCTTCGACGCGCTCTTTCTGCAATAATATTTTAATAAGTTTTTATTGATGTAACAAATACGATTTAAAATTAATCCAATAATTAATTTCGTTTTCAGGGCACAGGCTTGGGCCAAATATTGTTGGCCTTGTAAGGATTGGACTTCTGTAGAATCTTTAAAATCTCTTTATGATTCTAATAAAGTGTTATGTGGAAGACATTTTTCGTCATCTCTCTTTTACGATAGTGAAAGAAAAAAATTGAGCATATTTGCTGTACCAGACATACATGAATCACCTAAAACAAAAGAGGTAAAGTTATATTTTAAAATTTAATTGAATCTAATAGACATTATTTATTTATTTATTTATTTATAAAATTAAACAAACTTTGCAATATACATAGCTCACAAACATGACAAGATTTTGTTACTAAGAAGTACATTACCCTATATACATTTTTACAGATTGACAAAGAGTCAAGTATTACACAGCTGCAACAGAAGGCTACCACATCAAGCATTCAAATTATTCAAATTGAAAATTTGGATCAAAATATTTTGGCAATACTTCCTTCTGCTGCAGATGCAAGCCCTCCACCAATTACACCTATAGCTATAGAACAGGTATTAATAATTACAACAGAGTTTATATGCATTTATCATCAAATGAATATATATAGAATAAAGTAAGCTCATCATTTATATTTATTTCAGAATGCAGAAGAAGCAACTTTGCAGTCCTGTCCTTCTTCTTGTAAAAGAAAAGGATTACTCCCATCCTTAAATATAAGTAGTCGGAATAAAATGACCCCCAGGGAGCTCAAATTATATAGAATATGCCAGAAAAATTGAGCATTTCAAAAAAACTGACAAGTGCCAACTGCAAACTGACATGCATGGGTTATGAGTGCCACACACATTCAAGTATGGTTGCGCAATCTTTGCGCAAGTCCGGGCTTGTATGTGTGTGGGGAGAATATTTGACTTGCACATCTCCGGCTAAGACTTAGGGTTGCCAGATGGAATTTGGGAAAGGAGGACTAATGGATCTAACAAGGAGGATTTTTTGTGAAAAAGAGCATTTAACGATTTTCCCATACATTTCTTGGTTTTTCAACTAATAATTATTAAATCTTCGCACGACACGTTTTTATAGTTGTTTTGAGTCAGAATAAAAGATTTAACTGACTGCACACTTGGTTTATTCAGCTGTTTTCTTCAAGAAAAAAACTGTTTCCACATTTACATTATTTTAAAATTGGGTACGCCATATTCTAAGAAAAATAGTAATTTCCGTGTAAATAACTTTCCTGTTTATTATATTTTTATTTAAAAAAAGTAATTCATTTATTTAATTAAATATGTAAATTTTAACTTATCAGTAGACAGTAGTTGGTAGCCCAACACAATATGTACTTACTTTTTGACAATAATATTTATTTATTACATTGTTTATGACAGCAAACGATTAACTTTATTTGATCCAATTTTAAATTTCGGAATTATCTTCGTCTTTTTTGTTAATGTCCTATTATTTATTGATAACTTTTCACTTTAGTATTTTATCATTAAATATCACCATTAACATTATACATTTAACCAAAAGGATTTGAATAAGTAGGTAAAACCATATTATAAATGTATGTATTATGTTTATTTATATATGAATATGATATGTATTGTATGTATTATGTATATGTACTATATTATTTGTTTATATAATTTCTTCTTATTTACCTTCTTTGTTGGATTTGCTACTACCTATCTATGATTATTCTATCCTTTGCCCCATGTAGGTTGCCTGTAAGAGATGGCTTATAGCCATAAGGCCGCCATTTGTACATCTTTTTATATTGTCTTAATTTGTATACTTTTCTGTAATTTGTGTACAATGAAGGATAAATAAA
>LQNK01001191.1:15873-28035 GCA_001586405.1 Phoebis sennae
GGCCGAAATATGGTGTAGCGAGCAGGTTCTACTATGTACAGCGTCCCACTTCTATATTTATCTATTATTATGTAATACTAGCTTTCCGCCCGCGGCTTCGCTCGCGTGGACCCGGCAATTCGATTTTTTCTCGCCGTAAAGACCATGCTTGAACTTAACGAACATTTAAAAAAAAAGAATTGTCCAAATCGGTTCAGTCGTTTTTGAGTTATGCGCTTACCAACACATTTTGCGATTCATTTTTATATATAAGATTATGTAATATTATTATATCTATGATATATTTATTATCTATTTTATGGTAGTACTCACTAGCTAGTGGATCCTGGGTGTTGTTCTTGGCGCAGGCGAGCTGCGCGTAGTGCGCCTGGTAGCCGGGCGCGTCGTCCACCTCCACGAAGTGGTCGTCGGGGAGACTCGACTCGTCTGGCGGCAGCTCGAACAAGGAGATCAACGCCTGCGCACAAAATAAAGCAAAATTTATAGATTGTCCGAGGCTCTTTAACTTTGGAAAAACTAAAGTACGCATCAGGGTTGGCCAACCGGCCGGTCGACGACTATTGGCCTATGCCCGGTTCCTATAAAAATAAAACGTGTCGTTTTACTTACGGACAGTACAATGTCCTACAAGGCGTAAATCTAAAGCGTATCTATAATAAACGTGGCGTTGAGATAACCGCCAAAGCTTGGTTCCGATTGGTTGATTAAAACCGCTCGTTCTGAAAACGATTCGTTTCTGTTATACTATGACGTTTCGTCGTATATAGGAACCGGGCATAAGTCGATCGTGGTAAGGCAAAAAATATTAATACGTTAAAAAGACTGTATAACGCAATTACAACTGCTGCACGCTACACCAAACTAGGAAGAATGGTGGACTTCATGGAGGAACTGGGGTGGTTCAATAAGCAACCATCTCCTAACAGACATAATATTTTTATTATTATTAAACCGAATATTTTTTTTTAATTTTTATAGGAGAAAGGGGCAAACGAGCAGGCCATCCATCCACCTGATGGTGTGTCAACACCACCCATAAGCACCCACAACACCAGAGGTCTGGTGGATGTGTTGCCGGCCTTTTAGATGGTGGTACGCTCAGCTGAATACAATATTCGGGTCAACTCTATTAAGTACCCACCTGTAATACTCCGGGCCATAATGGGGCCAACGTCCCCTCTCTAAAGTGCGCACTCTCACACAGCAGCTCGACGCATCCAATAGCAAGCATTTTCCTCTGTAACTACGGTTAATCTTACAAATATATAATATTTATATAGCACTACCCACCTGTAATACTCCGGGCCACAATTGGGCCAACGTCCCCTCTCTAAAGTGCGCACTCTCACACAGTAACTTGACGCATCCAATAGCAGCCGCTTTCCTCTCCAACGACCCGCTGACTTTCTGCAAGTCCGGGATCAGTACCCGCTCTACGTACATCGCGAACATGCTGAAATTAAAATTATTACAACATTAATTAATCTTGTGTTTGTTTTAACGCGAGTACTTTCCATTTTAAATAAAATACTTTTTAAATGCCATGCCATGCCATCTCAGTCTCCCGTGACCACGCTCGCTGTAAAGTGCTCGAAACGTCGGGTTAAATAATAATGTAAAATAATGTATAATAAACCGCGTTTAAAATCCTTTAAAAAGTATTTTATTTAAAACATTAATTAATCTACATATTGTTAGTAATGTTTTTATAGTTATTTCAATATTTCAATTATTAAATTGACTAGATGTTTTACCACAGAAATAATAGTAATGTCATGTTTATTCCCTTCTGTATATTGTATTTAGAAAAATAGATATTTTGCTGAAATTTTGTTACATTAAACCTAGAATTTACTCAAAAATACAAACTAAAAAAAAATGTCAAGAAAAAGGAATATTATATATATTCATTTTGGTATTCTAGTGAGGAATGCTATATAATACAATTGAATGAGGGCTAACGCGTGTAAATTTGCCACTAGAGGCGCTAGCGTAGCGTGAGGTCTACACTTGCCACTGTTTATGACCAGGCTGCATGGTTTTATTTATTTTAGACTATGTCTGATTTAGCATTTCCCGCTATCCAAATTTTTTAAAAAGTATTTTATTTTAATACTTCTGATTTATTACGAAATATTTAATTTAAAATATTATTCTAATTATTGCTAACACTGCTAACTTTGAGACAGTTTTATCTTTCAGAAACTTGTGTTCTCCATTTTTCCGAACAAAATGGAATTATACAATAATTGTATACGCTCAATATATTCATTATCATTTAACTGTAGATTTTGTTTAAATGCTAGAATTAATATCAAACTTTTTTTTTAATCTATATTTTTAAAGGGGTTTTTATATATCAAACTTAATAGCAATATTTCAGCTCAAATCAGGACCTCACTCGCCAGTGGCGCCAACTGGTGAGCACAAAAACGGTAACCCTCATTACACTTGTCCCATCAAAGCGTCTATGTACGCATACGGTGTCGTGTGGTGGACGTCTTGTTTTGTTTTTAATTCTCTTTTTTCATTCTCCACTAACATTAGCAGATAAGACTTTTTTACTAACAAATGGATCTACGTTATCCGACCTAATAATGAAAATAATAAATAATAATTAATTACAAGAAACAAATTAATACACGAAAAATCCATACTAACTTGGCCTGTATAGAATCTATAAGGTCTATCAGCGTGTCGGCGCCAAAGTGTGCGGCGAAGAAGCCGAGGAACGCGATGAGGCCGCGCACGTATTTCGTCGTTTTCGACGAAGACAGCCGTTGGAAGAGGAGGGACATTATTTGTTTTGTGTAGGGCTGCATGTCTGTGCTGTAAGATATATTTAAATAATATTAATGACTATTGATAATTTTTAAATAACGTTTTGTGACAGTTGCAAGCAAAATAAAAAGTATTCTACTATTATTACAAATGTGAAAGTTGGTTGTTTAAATATTTGTGTGCACCAATTAAACAGATTTTGATGAAGTTTTGTATATAGATGGAATTTGATAAAAAATTATAATATGATATTTGTTTTTTCGTCATAAGTTACTATTTACTGGAAAAGAGATGAATCTGAAAAATACATATATAGTATTGACTTACTTACTTATAAATTTTACATAAATGTAGACAGAATTTGGTCGAAAAATTATGATATTTGTTTTATAAATATAGCATTGACTTACGTTCCGAACTTGTAAAGCATAGTCTGTACGAGGTAGAACCCTTCGTGGTCGTTTGTTTTGGACGCGATGAGCTTCTGGAATACACCCAACATCGCTGTCTGAAAATAAAAATGAAAGTATAAAGTATTAAAAAAGAAAAACATTTTGACACATTGACGACCCGATTGGCGAAGTGGATGTGGCAATGGTCTATTGCGCCGGAGGGTGTGGGGTCGATCTTCATGAGTAGAAATTTACTATGTGATGAACATTGTAATTTTTAACTGTTTGGGTGTTTATCTCTTTATAATATGTATGAATTCATAAAAAAAGTATGTTTAAATATGTCTATCTGTTAGTACAAGCTTTGCTTATTTTGGGACTAGATGGCGTAGTGTTAAATGCCGCCTGTCAAATTTCTATTTGTATATGTCTCCTTATCTGTAAATGGTTGCCTGAAAGAGATGGCTCAACGGCCATAAGGCCGCAATATGTGCATGTCCTTTTAGTATCTTATTGTGTTTATTTGTATATTTTATTTTGGTTTGTACATTCATTCATTTCCACAGCGGCGGCGCCACGAGGCAGGGCAGCAGCGCGGCGTAGGGCGAGCCTCGCCAGCACACTCACCAGCTTGCCGGAGCGCCGCACGAGCTGCTCCTGCGTGGCGAGGAAGGCGCAGAGCAGGCGCACGAGGGGCCGCACGTTGGCGGCGCGCTCCCACAGCGGCGGCGCCACGAGGCAGGGCAGCAGCGCGGCGTAGGGCGAGCCCTCGCCCCCGGCGCCGGAGCCCGAGCCGCGCAGCTCCAGGAGGAGCGACAGCATTTGGAACACGTACGGCATGAACTCTGAAATCATCGAAAAAAAATTATGTCACATGCATTATTATAAAAATAAAAATATATATACAGAATCATCATAAAACAAGTGCATAATTTTTAATTGTGTGAACAACAAGTGAACACTTGATTCATGTAACGGTAGATGCACCCTCCGACTCAATAGACCATTGCCAATTCCACTGCGCTAATCAAGTCGCTGATTATTAAATGTAATATGATACTTTTTCCTGATCTATAACCATCGAATTTCATGAACAAAGCTATGATTGGCAGCTATTAATAAAATCTTATAATTTAATTAATATTCCAGTTTACCTTGAACGTCATTCTGCAGCACCTCTTGGAATATGGGGAACAATGCATCCTCAAACGCGGAAATAGCACTTGGGTTAGATTTCACAACTAGCCTGTAACAAACAATTGAGAATTAATTCTGATATGATATTTTAACATTTATAAGTATACTAGCTGTACCCCGCGGTTTCACCCGCGTAACTTCTGATTAAATGGCAACTCCGGGATTAAAAGTATCCTATATGTTATTCTGAACCCTTATCTATATGTATACCAAGTCTCATCACAATCGGTTCAGTAGTTTTTGCGTGAAAGAGTAACAAACATCCATACATCCATAAATCCATACTTACAAACTTTCGCCTTTATAAGGTAGTAGGATTTTTGGGTTTAGTGTCATGGCAACTTGATGCAAGGGGTAGGAGGTCTAATTAGAGGGATAAATATGGAGAGGGTAGTTCTATAAAACCTCTTGCAAAGTTTATTACGCGTTGATTTTCTTGTGGTAATGGAATACAATTAGAATGGAATAAATATCATGAAATTTGCATTTGCAGGATGTGTATTGTTATCAAAATCAAGCAGGTTCAATTTCTGGCTCAGTAAATTATTTTAATCAAAAATCCAATGATGGAGATTATTACTTAACTTACACAAGTATTGTTTGTACTTAATAACTAATATTATAAAGAGGAAAGACATGTTTATTCTTATAGAATAGGCTCCGAAAATACAGGACCAAATTGGATAACATTTTGTACAGAGATTCTTTGAACCCCAGGAATGACATAGTGGTAACTGGATATATATGTGAAACCGTGGAACTCAGCTAGTCTATACTCTATACTAATATTATAAAGAGGAAACCTTTGTATTTTTGTATGTTTGTATTGAATAGGCTCAAAAACTACTGGACCAATTTCAAAATTTCTTTTACCATTACTTAGAAGGATTCTTCCGAATCTGTATAGGCTATATTTTATCCCGGAAAATAGTTACTATATAATATTATGCTACGGGAGCAAAGCCGCGCGGATCAGCTATTGTTGTATAAATTTACTTACGACACAGACAGAGACAGTGTTTCAAACAGGTAATGGTTGAAATGCGGCTTGCAGGGGTTCTTTGTGACAACAGCGAGCAGACTGGCCAGTTTCGGAAGCGCTTCACCCAAATAACTTAGCGCTGATTCTCGCAGACAAGATAACGTTCGGAGGATTGCTGAAATTACACAAATACATAAAATAATGACGATAAAAAGACGTTCATTACTTTTAATACTGATTTTTTATTATTCACTTTTTTTAACAATTTCTTATTTAAGTTTTTGTTCCGGTAAGCATGTGATTGAGTGAGTGAGTAAGTGAGTTAGTGATTAAGTAAGTAAGTTATTAAGTTCGCTTCCTTGTGCTTTACAATTTTACATTGTGTAACTGTGCCCGTTTGTGTTTATCATTCCTTTTATACTTTATCATCGCAAATGTATGTATTAAATGTTTCAGTGTTTTTAACAGACTTTCAAAAAATAGGAGGTTATCAATTCGACCGTATTTTTTTATTTTATGTATGTTACCGCATATCTCCGGCGTTTGTGGACCGATTTGGAAAATTATTTTTGTATTCGTATTTTATTTTTGTTTCAATCTATACAAAGTCGGTGCCTTTATCTATTTTCAAATTAACAATATTTTGCACCAACTTTGTAGACATTTCAACAAAAATAAAACAAAAGTTTTTATTTAATATACCCATCGTTCACAGTTTTAGGCCTTCAAATACATAAATAAAAACAACAAATACCTTTCATGACATACTCGTTGTGCTCCGTGGGGTCGTCCGTGCTGCCGAGCGCCGTGAACAGCGCGCTGAGCAGCGCGGGCGCGTGCGGCTCGAGCACGGCGCGCGGCACCATGCCGCCCGCGATCAGCTTCTCCACCGCGCACGCGCCGTACGTGCACACCACGCCGCGCCCCGCGATGTGTTGAATCTGGAATGTTCGATACCATATTTTATTTATACCATATTTTCCTTTATTTTATGTCTAATTGTTATTTAAATATTTGGAAGGATGTAAAGTGTAAACTGTCTAACGAATTGGTCCTGATTAACTGTAATGTTAGATAATAGTTTTTATGAATAAATAAATAAATAAATTATTTATTTATTTACTAGCTTTCCGCCCGCGGCTTCGCTCGCGTGGACCCGGCAATTCGAATTTTTCTCACCTCTTAAACCTTCCCTAGACCTCCACGAATAATTCAAGACCAGGGTAAGATAAATCCGTTCAGCCGTTCTAGAGTTTTAGCGAGACTAACGAACAGCAATTCATTTTTATATATATAGATTTAGCCTTATTTTTCTTACAATCTATCAGATTTTAAAACTTAATTATTTCATTTTGTTAGTGGGATTAGTTTTATTTATTAAAATCTATGTTAGTTAATTTGTTAGTATTGTAAGGGTCGCCTAAAGCGACATAGGTCTCCTCCATGCTACTCCAGAGTTCTCTGTCTCTAGCTGATCTAGACCATGTATTGCCCGCAACTTTCATGATGTCATCACTCCATCTTTTGAAAGGATCTCTTTCGATACCATATATAATATGTAAAAGATATTTATTTTACTAGCTGAGCTACGCGGTTTCCCCGTAGAATTATCAGGATAAAAACTAGGATAGTCATTCCTGGAGGAATTTTTTTGGGGTTTCAAAAAATCTCTGTACAAAATTTCCTCCAAATTGCTTGGAGTGTAGTTTCAGAGCCTATTCAATACAAACAAACAAAGTTATCCTCTTTATAATATTAGTGCAAATAAGAAAACACACATTTTTCAAAGAATTGAACATACCAAAAACTACATAAGGATACACAATATCAATTGTCTGTGTGTATGTTTTTTTTTTTCATTTACTTTCAGCCCGCAACTTCGCTCACGTTTAATTGTTACAAAATTATACTATTAAATTGCATGTTTCAAATTCGATATTTAAAAAGAATTACATACCAATAACGGCAATGCAGTGACCAATAGCTCATTTGGTAGAAGTGATCGGAACGTCATAAGATACTTCAATGCATCTGCTTTCAAAACTGGCATCTCGTTCACTGAAATAAAATCATAATATTTAGTTAAGGACTTGAAAAGATTCAATACAAGTAGAATACGATTAATTTTATTTGTAGATTTTAAACTTATCTTTTGTGTTCAAAGTTTTATGTTTAAACCAGTAGGTGCGATGTTGTAATATTATAAAATTGTTTTGTATAACAATTTAGTGAAAACACCGCCACGAGACTTGGGTGACGTCACACTTAGCCAGGAAAGGTTCTCCAGGTGCGGTTATTCAAATGCCGCGGCAGCGGTCATCCGCTGCAAGATGTACCTTTTAAACCACCGCGTCTGCTTATGGCGGGAACCGCATATTCAACCGTGGACACTGCGGTCGTAAATCAAGCCGTGAAATGTGCTTAAATTTTTTACACACATATTGATGTTCTCCTGGAGCTGCGGCACAGCCGTGTGTTCCCAGCGTTAAAAACACACTCGCCATGTGGCCGCGTGACGCGAGTGACGTCACGCACACACACACTCACCCTGCGGCCGGCCCAGCTCGGTCAGCACGTGCGCGCTGGCGAAGTGCGCGAGGTCGACTAGCGGCGAGGCGCGCGTGACGCCCGCCGCCTGCGTGCCGCCGCGTGACGCGAGTGACGTCACCAGGAACAGCGCCGTGTCCTTCCCGCGCCAGTCGCGGCCGCCGCTCTCCTCGTACTTCTTCAGCATCACCTGAATAATAAGGATTGTTATTTTTTATAATGCTGTATAGTTAAATTATATTACAAATAAGTGAATAAATAAATAAAATAACCTGAAATTAAAAATGCACACTTTTTTACTGCAATACAAAATTCAGGCCATTTAAAAATCAGGCATGATAAAAAGATAGTAATTTTTTTATGTTACAAGTTGACAGACATTACCTCGTCTTAAATTAGGCTAACTTTCCTTTTTTTTCACAGGAACTTCTCCTGACTATAAAAACGCACAAAATGTGACTGCATGTGGCCCAACAGACATCAAATAAAAATTAATTATCCAAAAATTAAACTGCATCCGTACCTCAACGTACTGTCCAAATATAGCCATAATCTTCTCCTCGTAGTGCTGCGCGAGCGTGCGCACGAGGTCGCAGGCGGCGCGGCGGCGCGTGTCCACGTCCGAGCCCTCGATGTCGCGGCGCACGTACTCCTCGGGGTTGTCTTCGAACAACTCCATATCGGATTCTGCGAGAAAGAGGCATAGGCATTTATTTTAATTAGCAATAAAAATGAGACAAAAAAAATAACAAAAGAATATCTTCAGGAATCAAAGCAATAAATTTTTCATAAAATTAAACCTGTATTAACAATCCATCCATGCATACAGCAAGTTGGTTGTTGTAATTAAATATTGTATGCTATTAATTAAGTGAAGCATGCATTCCATGTTTTATATAATAAATGATTAAATGAAAATCATTATTTTTTCTTTTTTATGAATAGTCTTTGTAAAATTTTATTTTTAGTTTCTCTTTGTGCATCTAATAAATAATTTTCATTCATTCATTCATACACCTTCTGTTGCGTAAAAATATAAAATGAACCAACCTCTAAACTCCATGTTTGGAATGACGACCTTTTCACAAATACTGCTGAGCGTGGCGGGGTCCTCGAACAGACTCTTATAGCTGTTCTTCTCCGCCACTTTCGCGAGGAACGTCAACGCGTTTGACACCAACTGAAAACAAATATTTTATTACCTCAGTGAACATCAAATATTTTGTAATGGGACTCTAATATATGACAAACGATACTTGTGTAAGTAAAATACTATATGAGGTAACATTTCTCATGCATTCCGAATGACATCTCTAAATTAAAAACAATAAGACTTAATTTACACACATACATATTTAAAAACCGTAGTATGGTAAGCCACACACGATAATATTGACAATACAAAATCTTTGTATCTAACAATAATGAATTATAACATACAAAAATACCGCAATACACATCGCACACACACAATATCATTGTCTTTATTGTCAATATTAATGTGTATGTGTGGTTAGCCTATGACTTCTGTCAACGCATAGGGCTTCATAAACCTATTTATCGCGAAAGTCCTATCCCAAACGGGAGATATACGTCGATGAAACCGCGGAGCTCAGCTAATAAACTTATAAAAAAAATATATCATACATACCGCATCATATTTAGTCTGTGGTCCGGTAGACAGTAGAACGTTCCATACAGCAGTGACGAATCCGGGCGCGTGCGGTCCGAACTCCTCTTCGTATTTGAGCGCGTACAGCGCCGCGCACTCGCACACTTCCGTACGCAGCTGTTCCATTACGCCCGGTTTGTCTTCGTCGTCCTACAAAATAAAGTATTGTATAAAACATCTTGCTAATTACAAGTCGGTCTCCATTGAAAAGGGTTCTGTACCATCATCTAACTTTTTTTTAGTATTTGTTGTTATAGCGGAAACGAAAATACATAAATAATTTGTAAAAATTTCAGCCTTCTAGCTATTACGGTTATAATAATAATAAACGCGAGCAGGTTTCAGCAAATCGACGTCGAGCGCCTATTTTACGTGTGTGAGATGGTTGCTAATTGAAACACTCCAGTTCCTCCATGAAGCCCACTCGCTAGCTATTACGGTTTATAAGGTACAGCCTTATTATAGACAGTCAGTTAGGAGGAGGCTTAGCAATAGTATCTCGATTTTACTTCTAAGGTATGGAACCGAAAAAGCAAAAAAATGGTATTCAAATAAAAGTTTTAATTCGAGAATATCATATAACATTATAAATGTGAAAGTTTGTGAGTATGAATATACATAATTATGCATAATATTTATGTAAATGTATGTTTATTATTCTGTCATGCATTTCTATATATGTGAGCAAATTATATAAACTATTATTCAGATATTTCCAACCTTAATTATGACAAAAAATACTCAATGAGCTGTTCTATAATATAACAGTGAACAGTAATATATTACATTATAAAAGTTATTCAGAAAGAAATAGTAATGGGACTATTAATTAGTCCCAAATAATAAAATCCTGTAAAAAAACTATTTTCACTTACATTCGTTTCCAAACAAGGCACTTTAACTTGCAGTAAATTAAGGAGATTCGGCATCCATATCGGCATATTGTCCTCAAAGAACTCCGGTAAGTCCTGATAGTTCAGTGAATAGAACACTTTACATATTAACACTAGAGAACTGTAGATCACTTTGAGAGCTTGTGCATTGTCTGCATGCTTAGCTGTTAAGTCTATGGTAGCCTGAAAAATAAAAATTATTTAGATTAATATAGATTATAGAATTGTTTCTATAAATATCAACTGCTATTTGTTTATTTCACAATAAAACTTAAGATTTAGACAATGTGTAAAAAGATATTTGTGATAATTTGAGGAAGGTATAGATAGGAAAGTATTAAGAAATTGTAAAAGAAAATGGTAAAAACATTGTTTTTATTTTTCCATACAAATAGTTAATACCTGTTCATAAGTGCATGTTCAGAATTCTTTTGATACTTTGATTAGTTTTTTAATTCTAATTTGATACTTCTTTGTGGTACAAACATTAAAGTTAGATTTATGATTTAGTCTACAGATTTCATGTATGTATGTTTAAGTATGTACATCAGTTATCTAGTTTCCATAGTACAAGCTTTGCTTACTTGGTTACTAGATGGTGTAGTGTTAAATGTCCCTGAATATTTATTTATTTATTATTTAAAAAAATACTTACAACAAACAAATCTGTGAGTGGTTTAGCGAAATTCTCTAATACATGTTTTATTTCCTCCCACAGTTTCTGTGATTTAAACTCGTACCTATACCTCTTGAATAGAGAGTGTGCAGTTCTCAATACACCATTTATAACATGAAAATCACCTGAAATGTAAAGAATAGCAATAGTAAATTATACCTTGTTGTTGAAAGTTTTTTTTTTATCCTACTTATTATCTCAATATATCTTATATGCATTAAAAAGTTGAATAAAATTTGCAACTCTAATACCTTATTACCAGTAACAGTGGATGACCTTTAAATCTGCCATTGGTCAAAATGTCTGTCATTAAAATTTTACTATCAATAATAAATTCACAAAGTTATAACTAAAAAATGGCCCTACTATAGTTTGTACTTACAAGCCTACTAATAATATAAATGCATAAGTAACTCAGTCTGTCTCTGTATAAAAGTATTATGTCAACCGGGAAACATGAGTATAAAATAATAGTATAAAATAAAATATAATCACAGGAAACGCTGTGCATGTCTTGAAAAAAAAATGTACTGACATTTATTCTTCTTTTTTTTGATGAAATTGCCAAAAGTCACAGGGCTTAGATTATTAAAAACCTACCAGTGGCAAACTTCTCAACCATTTCTGCTATCAGTCCAGGCCATTTTTCCGGGAAGTCTGATTTGCCAATAATAGACACCGCATCACTGAACTGTCGCTGGATTGCCTCGGGAGACTTCAACATTAGCGATACTATTAAGGTTTTGATGGTTGTCCTGTCTGAAGCGTGAATACAGTCACGGCCATCTTCTTCCTACAAAAACATTAAATTTTTTTTTAATGTTAATGTTGTTTTGGTTACACGTCAAAACTTAATGTGCCCTAATAATTTTAAAGATTACTTCTTAATATACTACAGCTTGGCGACCTCTGGACCTCTATAAGTGAGACTGCTACTTATCTTTACCGCTATATGCGACAGTCAAGTTTATTTATTACTAACTTTTTGGTGTGGCTTTGATCGCGTGAACTACAAATTTCTG
>LQNK01001191.1:29832-76840 GCA_001586405.1 Phoebis sennae
AACATGATCTGGAGAAGCTATTGCTGCTTGGGCAGATTGAAGGGAGACGTGCCAGAGGCAGAACACCAGCCAGATGGATGGACAACGTCAAAAAAACGGTCAATGGCAGCATACAAAAAGTGGTCCATACCACCTTTGACCGCCTCATATGGAGGAAGACTGTGCTTCGTGGTCACGATCCTCAGTAGTGAGGGACCGACGAAGAAGAAGAACTATTAAGACCTATCCAATGACATGTCATAACATGTTGTGATTTGTTGTTACTTGTTATTGCTGCGTACCTCTAATTGTTCTGTATGGGGTTTGTCTTCTGTACCTATCTATTTTGTGATTATACCAATAGAATATCATGCCATTTAAAATAACAAGAGTAATATTCAAATTAATATATTAATGTTGATGATCTAATGTTCAGAAAGCATATTTTTCATACAATCAGTATAAATAAACACTAGTAAATGAAAGCCATATTTTTTATAACAAATATATATATGGAAGAAGTAGGTATGCGCAAATCAGGAGTTCAGATAAGTGTTCAATCAGTTCATTGATGTTTGGATAAAAAACATTTTTAAGTATTTAAAATATATGGCTTTAAATTAATATTTACATACTTATGACTGAGTGTTTAATAATAAATTATCTACACTACACTACATGTTAGTATAACTCACCACAGCCCAGTTTCTTTTAATATAATTCTTGAATGTGATTGCTGCAGCTACTCGTATAGTGATATCAGCTGAATCCTTGTCAATAAGATGCAGTAATAGGATTGCATAGTTCTGATTCACTTCTACACCTTCTAAGAATTTTTCAGCTGAAAATAGAGAACAATTTAAATATAAATAAAGCTAAATGAATATTATCACAATAATACTATCTGAACTAATATTATGATATTTATATTTATGTTTGTTTGTAACATTTTTTTACACAAAAACTACTCTATCAATTTTAAAATTTGTACAGTATTTAATATATTTTAATACTATATGACTACATAGTTTTCTATTAATATCTTACTCTATGTGCTCTTACTATGAAGCCAAATAAAATAATTAATTAAAGTGATCTGATGTAAAATGGCATAAATTTATTATTATTCAGTTCAGAATGGAAAGGATATAATGATTTTGTCAGATATCGAAATAGATGAATTCTACCTGATCTTTTAAAAAACAGCATTATTAAATTTATCCTTTCAAAAAAGGATGGCATTAATTTGTGATTGCAGGTATTGTAAATTTACATGCCTATTACAATGTATTTACAATGTTTGGTATATTCAAAATATTGAGAATTTGAAGTGCTATTTATAGGATTTGTAACACTATTATTAGCATTTTACAAACTATAACATGTTTCAGCATAATTATGACTCAAACATATCGAGTAATAGGTTAGTTTGAAAGATTGCAATACCAAACCTTTGCTATCTACAATAAAAGTAATAATAGAGAATATATGATCAAAAATCTTCTTAGGTCGTTTAGGGTTGTTATGAAAATATGCCCAGTAATGTAATTATAACATAATTAAAAAACCTTACCCGGTCTACGAATGTTTGGATCTGGATTTAATGTCTGTTGTAAATAGTTGGCCAACGTAGCCAAATTTTCATCAGTAACTTCCATTTCTGTATATAGTTAGGTGTCGTGATATTATTTATATTATATTTTATAAGAAAACAAATTATTCCTTAATAAACCTATCAAAAAGCAGAACATGCAACAATTTCGAACCGTTTTTTCCGTTTTGACAGTTGGAGACAGTTGAGAAATGGGAATTGACATTAACTAGATTTGCCCGTTTAAAATAAAAAAAATCACTTCAACTTATAACAGACTAGCGACCCGCCCCGGCTTCGCACGGGTTTAATGGATGATATTATACATAAAAACCTTCCTCATGAGTTACTCTATCTATTAAAAAAAACCGCATCAAAATCCGTTGCGTAGTTTTAAAGATTTGAGCGTTCATAGGGACATACAACATGACACATGACAGAAAAAGCGACTTTGTTTTATACTATGTAGTGATAACTTCACAATTTAAGGTTATTATATTTCTCTTTTAATTATATCCTTATATAGTATTTTAATATATCATTATTTTTATTCAGTATACTCAAACATTTTATGTAAATGGACTTCCGGGAAGGTTTGTATTTATTGGTGCCAAGATTTAACAACACCATTAATTATGAGGATTATCTAAATTAAAAATTAAAAAAAAATAACAAAATTTTTTAACATCATCTATGTATACTAGAATATTATTTAAATAAATATTTTGAAACCATTGCACCTTTTCTCGTGTACAACAATCTTAACTTAGCTTGCCACAGTGAGGATTCTGTGATAGTAGCCGTCAGTTTGAATTTGACAGTTTGGTTTATTTAGTTTTGATAAAAATTTTGATCCAACAATCAAAAGCAAATAAAATCATGAGTAGTAGCCGATAGCACAGTTGTAGATAAAATTAGTAATAAATAACAGCGTCCGTTCTCTATCGTCCGCAACAAACTTTTATTTGAATATTATAGATCGCAATTTCTCCAGTGGGAGTTGATTTTATTTAATTTTTTTATTTAAATAAATTAATAATAAAAATGAGTCAATCTCGTCTTGCATCGTGCATTCAATTACCTATAGAAAATAAAATTCTCGTAAGCGTAGTTGAAAAGGCCAAAGATTGGGCTTTGATGCATGGGGTCGGTATGCGAGACAAACAACATTTCTCCAAAGATGCTATACAGGTATGTTTTTATTATTTAAAACTTTAATATTTAATAATGTAATTATTTTTCTAACCGTATGTGTGATGTGAATAGATGTGTTTGTAATTTATATTCTTATAAAAATAAAAATTAAACACTTCCATGATCTACAATTATAAATTATAATAAAGTAAACCTTAAAATGATCTTATTATTTGTGTTTTTTGTTACTTACTAATACCAATGGTGCTTAAACCCTGATTTGTGATTTGAAATTGTGTTAAACAAAGAAATAATAATATATAAGAGGCTGTTATTGCCTAATGCAATTGAAACATTTTGGGTGCTAAAATGATAGCTTAATCTCAAAGTTTTAAAATTATTTCTACTTGTTTTAGATAGCACCATTTGTACTGCTGCCATCACCATTCCCACACACAGAATTTACAAAAGCAGTTGAGTTGCAGCCGGTTTTAAATGAACTTATGCATAAGGTAATAATTTATTTAATTGAACCAAGTTAACTTCAAAAACTTGTTTTACTGGTGTCTCTAGATCAATAAAAGGAGTTCTATTACCTAACCCATCTCATAGCTTATATGTGTATGACATTTTGTCAAATGCATTGATTAGTTTTCTTTTATTTTTATTTTTTTTACTAGGATAGGCAAACATTTGACTGCTGTTTCACCTGATGAAAAGTGTGATTGATACAACTGTTTAAAAATACAATGTTACACAATAGATAGGATTAGAGGAAAAGACAATAGTCTGTTACATTTAAGTTTTAAATATTCTCGAATCCACTTTTCTTAATACTACCAAAAATATTAATCATTCTGTGTTCTAAATTAACAATAATTCCTACACAAGGAATGCAATCAGTAAACAGATATATTATTTGGATTTGATTAAATAAATATAACAAAAAAAGAAATCAAGTTATGCATGGCATTTAGTGGTTTAGGGAAATGAGTCAACACATAAAAATTTTAAACATAATTAATGGTTAAAAAAACCAATTAGTGTGACATTATCATAAATAATTAATTAACTATTTAATCATTATCTATGTAGAATATCAATTGTATTTGAGCAATTGATTTTATGTCACTGAGCTATCCTACTAATGGGTGTATTGTAAAAATTGTTAAAAAAAGCATTTAATAATTACAGTTCTATTTAAATACAGAGAGTAGAATGTCTCTATTTACTAACCTTATATTATTTGGGTAGTTAGTGTATGTATAATAGGTTAGTAAATATTTTTCTTAATATTAGGAAATGTAATCAATGTACAATCCATTAATATATTTATTTTTGATTAATTTGGATATTAACTAATTGAAGGCAATTGTATTAATGTTCTTTAATTTCGATATATATTATTAAAACTATGTTAACTTAATGATTTTAGTAGTTACTGTATTGTAAAACATTTTCATTACGTAAAGAACTAAAGAGAAACTTATTGCGACAATAGTCAGGTTTGTTGAGTAGTGTAATGATATTTTGCAACTTTCATTACATAGGCCTTAAGTTTGCAAACCTTTCAAGTAAATTGTCTTTTTTTGTTTTATTGAGTGTTGTCTATACTTATTATTTACTATATCTTTCTATACTTTTGGTATAACGAGAAAAGAATTGATTTTTTGTTTGTTTCTTTCAACTGATGAAATTTTTTACAGAGATTGTTTAAAACCTGAAAAAGGTCATAGTAGGGCTTTTATCCCGGAAATTCTAAGGGAATGGGAGATAAACGCGGTTGAAACAGTTTATTAGCCAAGTTTTATACCAATTAAATTATGAGTGATTTGGAAATAAATATCCATCATGAAACAAACTTAACATCAAAGTATTATACAAATAATTATAAAATTTAAATCCATTGTAATATAATTACAACTTTCTACTTATTACAATTAACACCTATTCACCAATATATATTATCTAGGTGGCACATGATGATGAATTCCTTGAAAAGACACTCCAGAACGCCCTACAAGTGGATGATTTTACAGCTAAGTTATATGATGTATGGGTCAAAGTCCGCGAAGAAGGAATAACTCAGGTATTTTTTAAATCTCTTTTTTAACATAATAGTGGCTATCTTTTTAGGTTCAACATTCTTTTATTTCATAGGAGTTTTAAATAATAATTATGAAATGAAACAAAAAAAAAATTGGAGAAGTGTGCTACTTGTAAACTTTTTATTATCTAATAATTTATTACAATTTAGATTTCTTATTAAACTAATATTTTTAAACAAATTGGAAACATTTCCTTTGCAATATTTAAGTGTAGTCAAGTTTTTTTTTTGATCGCTGCCTCATGGTACGGGGTTAGAGAAAATATAAGTTAGATAAAACAAACATATGTGGTGGTAGCCGATATCACTAGGGATGCTGCGTTCGGACATCATGTTGGAGTCGCGGTGTCCTCACACGGAGAACCAATGCGCGAAGCACACGCCTTACTGTTCGTGGAAGCAAGTGGAGATCAACAGCATTGCGTCCGGCTTTGGCCATCTGGGGCCCGTCTCGAGGGAGATACAAAGGTAGCCCACGGTATATGGGGCTGTGTCGCTGTGCCAAATGCAAATAGCTAAAAAATGGAATATTCTGAGAGATGGTGCCAATTTTTGGTAGGTGTTTGAGGCGAGCTGAAAAGGTTTAGCCCTGCTACTCACCAGCCAGGTCTACAGTTCCATGTCGGGGTATAATAGGAGGTATCATACAAGTTTTCACCTTGCCTCAAATACTTATCCAAAAATAGGTCCCAGCTCTCGGACCAGAAAGGGAAATTGTTAATGTAGTTCCAAAATGCTAGTATCTTGGGCGTGTAAATGGATGCCGAATTGTTATTGCAAATGTAGTTCGAAAATGGAAGGGTAATTCAAAAATTCTAGTATCCAAGGCGCTCGAAAGGTGGTGGAGAATTAAAATTTTTATTTGTGAAAATATTGCAATTTTATACTGCACTTGTAAATGTTCTTTTTTTAAGTTTAGTTACTGTAGCTTTTATGTTGTGTGTTACATCTGAATTATGTTATTGTAGGATGATTCATCACTGAATAAATAATGATAAATACAATGATTTTGATAAACAATAGACAATGATATTACAATAATCTGCTAGTCATTTTTAGTGACATCATAAGTAACAAATCTTATTTCAATGATAGATTTATTTGAAATAAATTTACTTTATTTATAGGTGATATATATTCATGATAGATAGTACAGTATCTTCCACGTACTTTAATGACGTTCGTTGAAATTCGTTGAAATTGGAATATGTAAATAATTTCTTTATTTTAGAGGGAGGTAGGTTACACTTGTTAGAGGCACTAGAATCTTATAGGACAATTGCAAAATACATATTAAATTTTAGCTAAATTTGCACCAAATAGTGCTTTATCAAAAAATGCTTTTTCAAATACACTTTTGGCACAGCGAACAGTTTGCGAGGTGGGCTTTTATAAGACATCATCTTACAGTAGATAGATGAATGTTAACATTACTAACTATTGCATTAGTGTGAATATTATGCATACTATATTATTATGTATAAACACGGATCTGAGGTTACACAGGCGCTTTTGCGTAGAGTACGGTAAGAGCAGTGCGCTTTTTTTTACCGACTTTCAAATAAAGTTGGACATTCTTTATTCGTATTTTTTATTTTTATACTACGTGACAAAGGCGTTTAGATGAGACATATTATAAGCAATTTCGAATCATTCACGCTGAGGAAACCATTGTTTAATTGGCTTTAAGGTCTAGAAAGGCCTATAAAAATGTATTGAGAAACCTCTACATATTTCATTTTTAAAGATCTATCCAATGATACCTCATATAACAATAGCAAAAGGTAAAGTGACATAGTAATTTTTAAAAAGATTTTTTTAAACATTTCAAATATGTCTTCGGTGACAAGAGGTCTTTGTTGATTGATGTCAGTGGAGTTTGATAACAAATCTATGTTTACTCAAAACATATCACGCTTGTTAGCTGTACAATAGGACAATTGCAGGGTTGATTAAACCATATTACTTAATGGATTTTAAGAACATAGAGATACGCTAATGAATATTTTTTAATTTAATATCATTTCACAAAGGTTTATATTTATTTTAAACAATGCAATATACAAATCATTCTATAATAAATTATGTTACTATTTATAAGTTATAACTGACTGAGTCACAAATTCAAATATGTTAGATTTTCTAATTTTGAACTTTGAATGAGACAAAAATTTGATTTTTTTAACTTAGCCCTGCATTAAAAAAAACTTAATCAATACAGTTTTCTAATTTTACAGTTCATATGGGTATAAAAAAATACATAAATTATCTGCAAGCGTTTTTATTTATTTATTGTTCATAAGACTTATGACTTGCATCATCAAGAGAGTACCATTAACTTGTTATTTGATGCCTTTTTCGAAGACATTAATAAACATGAATATTTATTAATTTTGTATTCAACTATAATGTACGACACATGTATTATATTACATTCTCCATAAAAAAGATATATTTGGTCGTCATTATTTTCAGAATGATAGTTGTTTTAAAATAATTGAAATAAGATAATCAGAATTTCATAAATGAAATATAATGCCTCCTCAACCGATAGCGGTCATGGTGGGCAATCTTAACAAAGAACAGCCAGGTACGCAAGAGATCTTAAATGTGCGCAAACATAGGTGCACTCTATTCCTTCACTCTTATAATCCGATGGGACGGCAGACCGACACGACCGGAGAGAGATCAGTCACAGGGTCGACCGTTAATTAAATCGACCTTTCATAGTCATTATTGTTGTAAATAATGCTCACAATAGGTTTTTAAATAAAACATGACTTTTGTTTATTAATTATTATCAATGTCGATTAATATTATAAAACCATTGCATATATTAAAATGATGCGTCGTTCATATTTCAGTGACATGGCAGTATTTTATATAATATCAGGTTCTGGGTAACATTGTGCGTGTAAAAATAGCCAACTTACACTCGTTGTCTACAGTTGACAAAGTCTCAAGACCATTTGCCCCCACTTTTTTAATGTAAATACACGGTATAGATAGTGCCATCCATGACGATGCGCCCCATCAATTTTTGAATTTTGAAATTTGGAATATGATCGCAATACTTTGTCCTAATTAGTCCTAATTAATTTTTGGGTGCGTGTGCACATATGGGTAACGAGTGTGTACCATAAGACTGCACACAAGCGGAAGCTTGCATACATACTGTCAATGATTTTGAAGAATAGTGGGGCGCGTCTTCGTGGATGAATTTATCTATACATATAAAACCATTCAGTAATTATATCAAAACACTTTTCTCAAGCCAATATTTGAATCATAGCAAAAATGACCTACGAAAGTTGGTCATTTCGCGTCACAAATTTTCTCACTTGCGTCATCACCATGGTCATACTTTGTCGACTGTAATGATTGGACAAAATATGACGTAACACAATTTTTCAGTCGCTCAGCCTCGGCCTGTTCCGTTCGGATTATCTGATGCAGCAGCCGGACGGCAATAAGATAAAACAAGTGGAATTTAACACGGTCGCTTCGAGCTTTGGCGCCGTCACTTCCTACCTACCAACGATGTATCGGTACCGACATTGCGTTATTGGAATGAGCGTTTACCTTTCAACAGATGATACAATTTAGTTCTAAGATTTTAATATCCGTTCATCGTTACCCTCGGCCTTCCTTCTTTTCTTTATTTTGGTTGTACTTTACGGTAGTCCGTTATCTACACTCTTTATAATATTATAAAGAGGAATACCCTCAAAAACTACTGACCGATTTTAAACATTCTTTCAATATTGGAAAGCTTCATTATCCACGAGTAATATAATAGACCGGACTCAAAGTCAAATTGATGGCAAAACAGTTCGTGGCATATTGCATAAGAATTTTATTTTTTTACAATAGTTTCTTAAAATACTTAATGGATCAACGCTATTGTAATGCGTCAACTAAATTGTATCATCTTCAACAGAAATAAGGAAAAACAGAATAATATAATAGAATCGAGGTGATGTGACGGTCGAATGTTCCACGTGATTTATTTCACAATTGAAAAACGTTGGAGTAATGTGTTATAATTTTAGCAATAATTCCTATATTTAAAAGTTCTACGCGGCTCTGGGGAAATTGCTGAAGGAATGACCTGATGATTTTTGACATAACTTAACTACAACAGCCCTACGCACGATTCACATAGAATTTTCTGTTTTTCTTTATTTAGGGGTAATTATTTTAAACATTTTTCGATTCCGTAAAATGGATCGATATATAAAGGTTCACGCTCATTTATGTTGTAAGTTCAGATAACATCTCTCATGTGTTTGCTATTTCTTGTCTGTGCACGCTGTCACTCATATTTTCACTCTATGTTAGACGCTTGTCTATGCTAATCTTGCACTTGCTTGTCTATGCACTCTCTATGCATGCTTATTTGTTTATGGTATATATTTTTGTTTGCAATTTTTAGATACGTATGACTTATTTATTTATGGTTTTATGTAGCTGATGATATAATGTATTGGCGTGCATGAAAATTGGCTTTGCGGTCACTTGAGAGATGTTCCCTGACCATCTGCAGTGTCGGTTAAAATTTGAAATTGTCTATAGTAAATTTAATAAGTGATTATGTTCTATTTTGTCCATTCATTACTGGGATGGGATGAGGTCGACATCTTTCAAAGACTTGGTATTTATAGAAAATAATCGAGCTGAAATCTAAGTATCAATAATTCATAATTAAAGACTATCAAAAATAAGTCAAAATTTTATGTTTTGTACCTATATAATACATACATAACACAAAGCGTCACCGTAAATCTAATAAAAACAAAACCATCTCACAAGAAATCAAAACGCAATAATTACATTACTTAAGTTTTAAAATAGTCAATATTTTTAAAAATTATACATGTGAGAAACGTGAGACACATTCTCCTGAGACAATTAGTGTTTACCTAACCACAGATTAAATAAGCAATACAAAAAAAGCACTTATTTAAAATCATATTCTTAACAGCTACAGATGTTAGTACAAATCGCCTAATGATTGAGTTTAAAATTACAACATGTTTTCAAAAACATTGTACCACAAAAATTCTTCATAAAAAATAAACATCATAGTACGCTTGCTTCAAACATATTGACACACTTTTTTATATAGTTATATGTTATTGTAGTCTGTAGTAAGATCACAATATACGGGTAGATCTCATAGAATGATTATGAACATCTGAGATTATAAAATGTTTCTTTATATATAATTGTATTATTCATTTTAATGCTTTGTATGCGTTCAGATCATCGACTGTTTTATCATCTCAAAAAGTATAGCATGCAAGTGTAGATATAAATACTAAATAGTGTAAAGTTTGTTGTGTACGTGTTGTTTAATTTTAATAATTTATTAGAAATTGCATAAATGTATGATTGTATTCCTTCCTTACTTTGCTCATTTCCTAAGCTTGAAAATCATCCGAAAAGTACTTGGCGATTGGTTTGTAATACAGTAATAGTAATGAGTAAATACAAGTAGCTGTCAAACCCTTTACCTGAAATAAATAAAAGAAAAAAGGCAAAGCATATTTTCATAAAAAAGATAGATAAAAAGACTAGCTAAAGAACTTTCTACAAAACGCGCTACAATTTCTTGTAATATTTATACTGCATATTATGTTTATTTATTTTATTATTGAGGCCGTTCATAGACACGATAATTTCGGGTCACGTCGGAACAATGTGTGCGCAAATGTCGTGTCTGTGTGCGTAGATAATGTAAGTATGAAGAGTGAAGTACATACACAAGTTTGACTTATCTATAGCTATATATTTTGTAATATTTTGGAGTATATGCAGGTGGCAAATTCCAGTTTATATTGTCAAGGATATTTTATAGTCACTAGAGGGAAAGAAAATTAAGCAAAAACAAAATACCTTAGTTCAACGTAATGCAGTCTCGGGGTTGATTTCTATGATGATAGTATTTTTTTAAATTTTGCTCCAATATTTTGGACTACCCACAAGCATTTAATATTTAAATATTTTCTATTCCTAAACGTCAGGTAGTTAATGAAAATGAGCAAATGAGTTCTTCATTATTTTTATTTTATTAGTCTGTATGATACTATCAATCGCCAAGTACGTTTAACTCCATTTTTGTAATATTAATACTGCATACTATGTTCCAATTCTTTTACTTAATATGAGTGACCAATTTAGATTAATATATTAATGTGATAAATTCATTGATATTTAAAAACTCTAGATGCAGTCTCATACAAAAGTAGAAGTTCGAAACTGTCGCGAAATACTCACTTCTTACGCAATTAACTAAACATACATAGTTACAGTAATATAATCAACTAATGTTTTACAAAATTCAACCGTATCCGAACAATTTATATTTTCACTGTTTAAAATGTTCTTATAGTGACAGATCGACCATTGAAATTTACCGTGTTATAGTTTGACCGTTGATTTGGTCGTATTATAGTGTTGAGACAAATTAAATCTAAATTCATTCACAAAATAGTGGTTGATGGGATACAACTTGAAATGGGCGCACAATTTTGAATTTTGGGCTTATTTTTTGGGGCCGTTTTTGAAACTGTGCATCTAGGATTTTTATATATCTATGGATACATTCAAAAGCTTGAATTCAAATACATAAAATAGTATCGATTATTCAGGCTTTTGAAAATCTATGCATAGATAAAATGTAAACAGCGTGTATAGACATAGTAATAACAAGAAAACAGGATATAATTAATAGTTGGAAGTGATTATTTTGTCTATGGATTCAGTTAAAATGTTGCTTGTACAAAATATGTTTAAAAATTGATATTTTCTGCATTACAGTTACGTCTTGAGACAGTTGGGCCATGGGGAATTGATTAAAAATGTAAGTTGTTTTTTTTTAAATATGCAGATATATGCATTAAAAAATGAAGACCTATTTAAAGATGAGAATGTGTGGATATTGGTGAATATTTTGTGTATAGGTATTCTTGTAAAATGACTTTATGAGATCAAGAAGTTTTGAGAGGTCCCATATAGGTTCAGAAGAATTGCAAAACCACAATTTCCGTTATTTTAATTTTGTCCTTTGTTTATATGGCTATAATACTATTTTTGTATGCACTTATTAGGTGTTAATATAATCATATCAAAAAACGACTCATAATGCTACTATTTTTGAAGGGATGAGATGATTTAAAAAGGACATTTTTTTTACTAGCAGTACCCTGTGGGTGTACCCTGTCGGTGTACCCTGCGGTTTTACCCGCATGTGTCCCCCGTTTCGGATTTTCCGGGATAATGGCTATCTTATGTCCTTTCTCGGGTTTAAATTTTTGTACAAAATTTCATCGGGTCAGAAGTTTATAGACATACATACAAACATACTAAGTTACTTTCGCATTTATGATATAACTAAGTAACAGTAAGGAAAGAAAGGAAATAGTAATTTTCTTCTCAAATAGAAGCCACTGAAAATCAGTCTTTCATCAGAGGGGATGAAAGGAGACGGTTCACCACATGTGACACTGAGTGGTTGACCTGTTTGTAATTTTTTTTTGTTTTTATTTGTTTTGTTGGTTGTGTTTTGAAAATAAATGTATTTTCTTTCTTTTTTTAGAAGGAATTAGGTATTAGTATTGAATGATGGATTGTGTTACTTTTAATAGATGCCTGAAAACCGCGCCCTCTCTGGGCTATGCGCGGGTATAATTGAGGCGTACGACATGTTCGCGGTGCCTTCGGCGGTTGTGATCTTCGCAGTCGAGGAGGTGTCGTACAATATATGCGACCAGCGCTTCCACGAGTTTGAGATATCGGAGAAGAGGCCGGATATTATGGTAAGCTGTTTTATCCGCTACTAGCTGCGCACCAGGGCTTCGCTCCCGTGGGAATATCGGGATGATATATAGCCTATAGCCTTCCTCGATAAATGGGCTATCTAACACTAAAAGAATTTTTCAAATCGGACCAGTACTTTCTGAGATTAGCGCGTTCATACAAACAAACAAACAAGCAAACAAACTCTTCAGCTTTATAATATAAGTATAGATGTACATAGTGCCATGTCAGATAACCGTGGGGGTGGCCAACTTGATTTGACCCATCTCTTGGTCACTAACGAGACCCTGTGCGATCTACCAATTACATAATTCTAGAATTGTTAAATGAAACAGAATAGTTCAGTACACAATGTAGCGTTTTTATTTTACGAAGCGAAAAAACATAAATGTGAGAATTATATTTAGTACTTAACTACTTATTTACACATATGTTAGTGTGAGCATTGCGTCTGAGTATCTTCCAAAGGACTATACTGCGTAAAATAGAGAATACCGTGAGGGTATTTATATTTTTTGCCTTGCCATGATCGACTGGACTAACAGTCGCGGTCGGCTGCTCACCCCCTGTTGGCCACCCCTGACCTATAGCAATGTTTCGCAACCTTTTTTATGCCACGCTCTAGCGTATAAAATGATAGGTTTTGAAAAACGAGGGAAGGGTTAAATTTGGGACGAGTCCATTTTTTCATTGGCACTATATTTTTTTTTTACAGATCTATAGAAAGACATTGAATGAAATCTATGAAGAGACTGTATTGAATGACAAAAAACAACTTATTTTGTAAGTATATAATTTGTATTCATTTCATCTATGACTTATTATTTTCTAAGAAAGATTGTATGGCAAAAATGAAAAAGTGACCATATAAATACAATCATTTGTTTGTAAAAATACATTAATTAGGCCTGAATTTTTCAACAATTTCAGGACGTCGAAACATATATGTTCATAATTTAATTATATTTTTTTTAATATTAATAGCTTTAAAAAATAAAAAACCTAGTATGAAGTCCTTGACTTGATAGTATTTAATTATTATTATAATTTTCCCAATATAAAAATTCTATTTCCTTCTTTCTATAAAAATCGCACGTTGGTGCATAAAGGTTCGCCACCCCTGCCATAGTACAAGCTTTCCTAACTTTGGGACTAGATGGCGTTATGTCAAATGTACGCAATATTTATTGTTTCAGAGATGGTCAACCTGTAGCTGTGGTTTACTATAGGTCGGGGTACGAGCCCGCGCAATACCCCTCCACTAAGGAGTGGGATGCGAGACTGCGGGTGGAAAGATCTTCGTATGTTTTTTATATCTTTATCATCCTTAAAAACTAAATGTATTATTTTTAAAATAAAATATATTTTTTATATAAATATATAAAATTATTATTTTTTTATCAGAAGTTATAACAAAATACGCAAATATTCTACGTCGTAGATAAATAACTCACTAGCATAAATAATAATAATTATACACATATTCTAACGTATAAATTGATGACACTAATTTGCAATATATGACAAAATCAGCACAAATAATCAAAATACATTTAACATTTTATTGTAATTATATATTTTGCATTTAATCCAGTACTTTTGTATACAGTTATGCATATATTGATTTAACGATAAGTGAGCCATCGTATAATTAGTTGTATTAAGACGGTTCATACTCACTGTATTTTAACTCGGTTTAGACCGACAGTTTCGGACCGATTCGGAGGTCCTTCATCAGGGGGAGTAAGACGTTTAAGCGGTCACGTCTGTCCTCGCACTCAGTGCGAAACTGTCGGTCTAAACCGAGTGAAAATACAGTGAGTATAAACCGTCTTAATACAACAGTTATGCATATACATATTACTTTTAAAACAAAATGTTTCCTATATCCTAAGGTCGCTGCTGAGCGATACGGCCGCCTATTTGTTTATGTATTCTTTCATTACTGCTTTTATTATTACACACAGAGATTATCAATATTATTATTTTCAACATGTATTAGAGAAACTATGAGGTAGCTACCTCAAATGCTAACATTTGTATCTTTTTTACAGAGCAATAAAATGCCCCTCGATCCACTACCAACTAGCGGGCACTAAGAAGGTGCAACAAGCGCTGGCCGCGCCGGGCGTGCTGGAGACGTTCATGTCGGAGAGCGCGGTGACGTCACGCGTGCGGGACATCTTCACCGGCCTGTACTCCCTCGACTTTGACGAGAACGGAGAGAGGGCTGTGGAAATGGCGATAGCTGATGCAGAAAAGTGAGTTGTTGCAATTTAATAATAATAATAATACTTTATTGTACTCTTAAAATAAAGAAAAATGATAACAAACAGAGCAGCAGTTAGGAGAATTACAAAAGGCGGCCTTATAGCTAGCACGCTATCTCTACCAGACGACTACAAAAGTAGTAAAGCTTTCCTCGGCTGTGTCAGAAGAGAAAAATTAAATTTTAAATAGTGTACTGAGATTTTAATTATCATCCGATAAGCCTTTTTAAGGCTTGGTTGATGGTACATATAGCTCAATTCAAATAAGTGTTTTAAACAATTAAAAAAAATAGTACCCCCCTAATTCCACTTCTGATGTGATTATTTTTTCTTATTTTGTTTTATTAAGGTCCACAAACAACACATACGTCACATTCTTAAATAATAATTTAATCTTGAAATTAATGGGACATGTGTCAATTATAGGTGTACTCAGCGTTGATGGGAAATATTTACTAGCTGGGCGAAGAGGCTGGGAAGCCTAGGTTAAAAAAAGATATAAAAACCAAAAATAATTAAAAATTAATACAAAAATATCTTTTGTTATGTTATATTCGATAAGTTTGTGTCAAATATCAAACAATAATAACCACACAACACACTCTAAGCTAAATAATTTGAAGATACGCGTTTGATCCCACTTCTGAAGTTACGTTTAGGCAAATCTGCGTTTATGGGGCATATTGACATGTCTTTATTTCCTAGGGCTGAGGATTTGGCAGTAACCGATACTGACAAGTGAGCAAAAATACTTTACTAACAAATAAACGTAAAATAAGGAACAACCAATTAGTGACTATTGTTAATGTGCAATGCTACGGTAGCGGAGTCGCGCGGATAAGCAAGTTATATTTCTTCTTGTACCACTACATGATTATTAATTTACAATTGATTAGGCGTTATAACTTTATGGTGTGGATACAACTGAGACGGCGCGCTATTTGTGTCAGCACATTTATATATTATACCCGATTTCTGGGTATTTTAGCTAAACTGTCAATAGTTATGGATTCGTTCAAGTTAACTAGGGGCCGTTCATTATAAATTATTTGATGTAAATTATAACGTAATCGTTTTATGTGGGTTCATGTCACCTTAATGAATAAATAAATTATTATATTATTTTCATTAATCACGTGAGGTCTTTCGACATGAACATACATTTTTTTTACATGAATAAACATTTTTTTTTTCCAGATTCGTTCTCAAGCCGCAACGCGAAGGCGGCGGCAACAATTTGTACGGCGCGGATGTTAAAGAAGCGTTGATACGCTTGAGAGACAGCAAGGAGCGCGCCGCGTACATACTCATGGAGAGGATCCTACCCCCGCTGGTAAGAAAATTTTATATTTTATACCTTGTATCTATATTAAATTATCTTACTGTTATTTATAAAATATAATGTATTATTTATCTAAATTTTAAAGCTTTATACCACCTTCTTTCTCTGTGTTTTTTGAACTAAGTTTCACTTCTCAAAATGGTTGCCTGGAAGAGATGGTTATGTAGCCATAAGGCCGCCATTTGTGCATGTCCATTTTTTTGTGCTTTTTATCTATGTTCTATGTTTACTTTAATAGGGTGTACAATAAAGTGTATTCATTTCATTTCATAAACAAAATACTTTTTAAAGGACTTTAAACGCGGTCACGGGTGGCTAAGCTCGCTGTAAAGTGCTCGAAACGTCGGGTTAATAATAATGTTAAATTTAAAAGTATTTAATTTAATATGGAAAGTGCTTGCGTTGAAACAAACACAAGATTATACTACCTTGTATCTATTAATTTACTAGCTTCAGCTGTCGGCTCTTCAGTAGTTGACGAAGATGGGCGTGAAGCAGTATTGCACTGTGTTTCGTACGGTGAGCGGGGGCCCGGAGGCCTGTATTCCCTTCCCATTCTGTTCTTCTCCTCTCCCAATTTACCATCGTTAATACTCTCCCTTCAAGCCGGCAAGGCGCCTTTAACACTCTGATATTGTAGATGTGTATAGGCTGCGGTCAGTCACTTAATATCAGGTGAACCGCATGATCCACTTGCCTGTTACATGTAAAAAAGTTGCAACGTGATTGACACACAAACATCCAAAGATCTTGACACACAAACATACAAACTTTCACATTTATAATATTGAGTAGGATTCTTGAATAAAGCCTGTTAATGCTTACTTAATCCTTTAATAATTGTTTTCATGTGTCCAGGTGTCCGGCTACGTGGTTCGTCCAGGTGGTCCCATGCCGCCTGCTTTGTGTGATCTCGTCTCGGAATTGGGCATTTTTGGAGTCATTATTGGGTATGTATTTCTTATAAGATATGTCAGGCGTCGTAGAGCTTACAGAGTATACAGATTTCTTTAGAGTCTCTTATTTTTTTATAGCGTTTGTCTCAATAATGTGAGTAGAATAGTACATTTTGAGGTCTAAAGACAAAAATTTACTGGAATCGTCGAGGTTGCTCAATAATACAATGTGTTTAGGGACGATAGAGAAAATCTAGAGCAATTGTTAAGTCGGCCATCTTTTTTTTATTTTTTAAGCATTTGACACAATAATGCAATAAATTTTAGGACGATCTACAGCAATCGTCAAGTCGACCATCTTTTTTATTATTTGAGTCTATTGATTCAAAAACCACAATGTCCATTTTTAGATATGGGGAGTAATCCAATTTTTTTCATATTACACATTATCGGCACATAAGTTAGCAACTATGATATTGTGTTTTATATTGATATACTGAATTTATTCAGAAACATAATGACTTATTATAACAATGAACAGAAAAAGATTATGGAAATTGCTGACTTTGTTACACTAGGCTGTTCATTGCGGTTTTTGAATCTAATAAGGTTATTTTAAGCATTTGAATCAATAATGTAATTAATTTTAGGACGAAGGAGAACATCTAGAACAATTGTTAAGTCGGCCATATTTTTTTTTACTATGGTCTCAATCACGCAATTAATTTTAGGACGAAATCTTTTTTATTTTATCAATAATGTAATGAATTTTAGGACGAAAGAAAAAATCTACAGCAATCGTCAAGTCGGCCACATGTTGCGCACGAAACTTGCGGACGCGAACGAAGGGGGCGTGGCCGCGGGGCTGGGCGCGTTGGACTCGCCGTACTTACTCGATCTATAAATATTATTGTACGATATATGAGAATACATTTATTTTTGTAATTTATAGATTGTATTGTGACTTCTTGGTGGAAATGCATTTTAAGTATTGAATTAAATATTTTTTTACATTATTTCCACTATTTATTTTAAAAATATTATTTCATTACAACCGGTTTCGAGAATTCATCATCAGGTAGTAAACAAATCAAAAAATAACAAAAATGTGGGTAGAAGTTTCGATGTCACAGTATAAATACGTCACGAAAATAACAGATTAAACAATGAAAGCATCTATGGTCAATGTCAAATAACACATTTACAAATATATAAATAGTGTAAAACAGTCTTTAATTCAATACTTACATTTATTTTCGTTAAGAGTTTTTTATTGGGCTATTTTGTAAATTTAATTGTGTATTTTTAAAGCGGGTTATTGATCAAATTTCAATGAAATTTTTGAATAAAAATAGTTTGGTGAGGACGACTATTTAATTATTGAATTGAAAAATTGCCTTTTAACTTTAATAAAAATGTTAACATTAAATTATGCTGTTAGCAATCTTTTAATTTTTTATTTTATTGATATGTTAAATACTCGTAAGTGTTTTTATTTTTGTAAAATTTGCCATATATTATGTTACCAAACAATAAACATAATTGAGACTTAATTTTCTTTGGTGTCCTTCAATTGAATTATTTTATAATGGACTTTTGTTCTACCACAACTGTGTTGTTTATATTAATTTCGATTTATTTATCTACAAACATTTAGATGATTTATAATTTATATGCATTTTCCCATCGTATAGAATTATCGAAATTGAATATATGCCTGGTGCAAAAAATACTCAATCTTGGAAATTATTGAAAAAGTAATATATTTTAGTAGGTAACAAAATTACATAAAATATGTGCGATCAAAAGGGTTTTGTTTAAGTATTTTAATATATGATTAAGACTGTATCGAATTTATTTCATATCGAATACATTTCAAATATGTTGTTATTACCCTCCACTACAATACACCATATTAATGTCAAATTATATTTTCTTGCTTTAATGTTAAAAATAATATTGTGAATTTATTATGTTATTGACTAATTAATTGCAATAAATGTAAACATTCCTCAATTAAAATATAAATTACACCTAGAAATAATTTTTATAATAGGTTTACGCACACAAAATTGTAAGTGCATAGTTTGTAAGAAAAATACCATGGTGATGTTGCTCGGTGCTATTTTGGGCATTTGAAATCAATTTAGAGATGTATATGATAATAAAATTATAAATAACAAGTTGTTGTTTCAGTTACAATAAATATGTTTAGCTTATGCTGCAACAACAAATTCCTTTACAAAACATTTTTTTTTCAATAAAATTTGTTGTGTTATTTTTGTGATTTCATCATATTTAAACACCAACGCACTTTTGGCACGTCTAATAATAATAAAAAATAATAATTAACATTTATTGAGACCATACACAGCCACACACAAAAAAAAAGATACAGTACAAAAATAAAATAAAAAAATTATAATTAAAAAAAAGTAAGGAAAAGTGACGTACAAAATTTAACAAAACCAAAAAGTACTGTGTGGCAGCATTTACCCTCAAATGGGGCCGACTCAGCGTGAGCTGCGAAGGTAGAGTTTACCCCAATAGCGCTGATTTTCAGCAACCCCTCTTAACAATTGGAGTGGAAGCCTGAGTATATTTTATTATAATAAATTATGGATATATGTAGATATAGAAAATAATAGATTCAATAAGTATATACATATATAGATAGAAATAGTCAGTACTTAATATAACATTAAACAAATACACAAAATACGTGAATATTGATATATATATCATCTCGTTATATATTCTAAATTTTTATTGAATAAAAAAGTGATTAAGCATCAATTTATCAATGTAAATAAAAACTTTGATTAAAAAAAATCACGTGTCATAAATAAAACAAAAATGAATATCACTATATTTTATTAAATATTCACAATAATCAATCTATCGGCCCCCGTTTAGAAGTATTCAGAATATTTGGGCATCTTGTTCTTAGTGGCGAGGCCGGTGTCTCCGCCCTCCGCGTTGAAGCCCGTGATGTACTTGAGTTTAGGGTGATTGTACACAACCTGTCATAAACAATTTCAATAATTAGGAAATTCTTAATCTTTTTGTATATTTTTCAAGTAATAGCAAGTTCGATAGTATTGAAATGCAGTTTATAAATTTCGAAAATAAATGATGATGCAGATTTCAGTTACAATTTGTGTTTTTTTTAGTCGCATTGGTACCGATTGCGCCTGGTGCTCGAACGCCTTATTGACGTCACGACCCATCTACCATCACTGCTCATAGTCTTAAACTCTTAACTGACTAGTTCTATAATTTGCCAGTTGTGTAGAATCACAGTGCATTTCAATTACATTTCGATATAATTTTACATAGCCCCCTCTATTAGTTTAATACAATACATAAATACCTAAATAAATTATGTCTAAACTAATATTAAAAACAAAACAATTCTTTTGTTGTATCTATGATTGTAAAGTTTTCACACCCTACTGGATTGACCTAATTTTTTTTTGCTGCAGCAGTAAAGTCGAGTGGAACACAGGACAGTTAGTATTTTGAATTTTCAATCAGCAAAACAATGTCGGTCAAACATTATCAAACAATGTAATAATTACCTGGCTATACGCATATAAATCATCAGCGCTAGTGATTAGTTCAGGCACATCTGTCCGTGGGATGTTGAACTGGTTCATGAACAGGTGCTTGTTGTTGGTGAAGATCATCCTCTGGTCCGCCCACTCCACTTCGCGGGGCAGCCTCCAGTCCTTCATCTTGGGCTCATCTCGGTGGGTGTACTGGTCAAAGTCGAGACGCTCGATGTCCTCTACCACCTGTTAAACAATAATAACTACAGTAAGGCACTCGCTAAGATTATGAAAGGCAGAAGTAGCGCACGGTAAATAGTATGGAACGTTTTTGTATTTGCTTTTATCAATAACTAGCTGTGCCCCGCGGTTTCACCCGCGTAAATAGCCCGTTCTTGTGGGATTTCTGGAATTAAAAGTATCCTATGTCATTCTCCTGGCCCTTAGTGCTCCCTCTACGAATTTCCTGCTGAACTGGTTGAGATCTTGAGTTTTAAATGTTGTAACAACCTGTCTATGTTTTATATATATAGATCTGAGAGCACTCACAGTTCATAAACAATGAATCAGACTTGTATTAGTCAATAATTAGTTGGGACAAATTTTGCACATTAGATGCTTGTACACAAATTTTGGACAGACAACAAAAGTTTGTATTTTTTTGTGGCAATCACGCCGTAACTACTAAACGGATTTTAATGCAATTTTTGTATACAAATAGATTATTGCCTGAATTAGGTGTAGGATACTTTTTATTGATCTACAGACACCGAACGCGAGAGAAGTCGTGAGCGAGCTATTTATAATAATTAAGTTATCACATACATACCACTTCAACCTCACCACCACCACTCCAGTCGTAAACCAGGAGTTCAGCATGGGTGGAGATGTCACGCAAGTACTTATTCTTGTATTGACGCTCCATCTCTTGCAAGTAGGGTACTGTGAGGGCCTTGCCGTCAACCTCGTGTTTGTGGCCACGCTTCTTCACTGCTTCTACAACCTAAAATTTGTGAATGTAATGTTTAATTTACTGTAAATTTTTTTAGAGAATAATAATAAATCATATGTTTGTATATAAAATTGTATGTTTATCAGACATCCACTGGATATGAGGAATGGACAGACATCAAATGAAATATGAATTTATTATTTTATTTTATGACAATTTATATTATGAGTACAATTAGACAGAGGTTTGTAAAAGTTGTGGTTCCAGTTCCAAGCAAACTACAATTTATTTAAAACAAGGTTATGTTATACTACAAGTTAATATTATATATTATTTAATAAGTTATCAGGTTAGTTCATAGGTAACAATACATAAAACATACCTTATCTACTGGTATATCCAGATAGACAACCAGATGCGGACGCAACAAATCTTCAATAGTGGTATTCCTCAGTTCATAGTACATCGACCTGACACCCTTGCTGATGTACTTCTGTGAGAACATAGCCTCCAGGAACACAAAATCAGAGTATGGAGACCTCTCCAACACCACACCCTGGCCAGTGTTCAACAAATGGGTCAATGCATCAATGTACTGACCGTATCTAGCCATGTACATCATGATCTGATAGTTACCCGCTAGGCGATGGTTCGGACATAGGTTGAAGTCGATATGTTCAAAAGTTCTAGTATCTTCTGGGATTTGGTCGTTGAAAATGCGCAGGTCAACACCTTGTTGGATATAGTGAATATCCATATTTGCTTCAGGGTAATGCTTCATACCCAGGTCTTCCGCAAGAGCTGACGCGAATGCAGTCTTCCCTACAGCCACAGGACCCTCAACGACGATTAACTTGGTGTTTTCATCGAATCTGTGTGTGGTTCTGTCGAAGAGACTACGGAACCAAGTGTAGTCCTTGTTTGCATAATCAAAAGGTGCGGGCTTAGGAGGACGAGGGGGCATGGACTCTCTCAAAGCTTTTCCACTAATATTTCTCTTGCTCAAGATCGTACATCCTGCGATCTTGCCACCCTGGACGGGGCTGATCACCTTCACAAATGTCGTACGGAAAAGAGTCGCCATTTTGACTGAAAAAGAAAGAGGTTTATTATTAGTTATATTTCACGATTCAAATAATACATAATTATATTTCTTACCCCAAATTAATTCATATTAAAAATTAGAACAAGAGGTGTGACATAACACCTCTGTTTGATGACAGTTGACAATATTATTTTTTTCTGTAAATTTGACATTTGATAGATAATTTTTGTGTTACTACCATAAAAATACTATAACACGGGATAACAATGAAAAATATAAAATTATTAAATAAAAAAGGTCAAAATTCTTTACAAATAAAAAGAAAGCTCCTTCATAAATTTTTGACTTTCACTTTTAAACGGTACCAGTGCTACGCCTAGCAACAACATTTTACTATGGAAAACTGCTATGCAAGAACTGCTAGATGTTGCAAGGAGGTATTTATTTATATAAATTAAAATAGGAGCCAAAATATTCTAGTGTAATTTTTTCTCTATCCCTATAGTCCGTAAAATAGGACTGACATAAAATATTCCTGAACAAAACATTAAATGTCAATCGCTCTTTCATAACTGGCATATGTCAACAACCATGTGGATAAATAATTAAAAACAAAATAAAATAATAACCGCGATATTTCTGCTCATTTGTGCCAGTGATATATATTAAAACGAAAAATGGAAGTCGAAAATATAAACGTAGATGAATTTTTACCTGCCAAGAACCCAATAAAGCTAAAAAACTTGAAGCGCCCTGCAGTTACTGAATCTGGTGATGGAATGGAAGTAGAACAACAGAATGGTGTAGAGAGCAAGGCAAAACGTAAGCGTTCTAAGTCCAAAAGGCCCAAAAAAGGCGCAGAACCAAATGAAACTAAAGTTAGTATGCGGAAAGTTGCAGTTCCAGCACACAGGTATATAACCTAGAATCATTTTTTAGAATATAAAAACTTCTTTCATTGACTTGGACGTATCATTTACACCTTTATTAACTAACTTTAAGAGTAATGATTATTTTTTATCCATATAAATAAAAAATATACATAACCTAAAGTTGTAAATAAATTCTTAATTTCCTTTTTTTAGATACACACCACTAAAAGAAAACTGGCTGAAGATATTCACACCTATTGTGGAACATTTGCTACTACAAGTCAGATTTAACACAAAAACAAGGAATGTAGAAATTAAAATTGGACCTGAAACTAAGGATATTGCTAATTTACAGAAAGCTGCTGATTTTGTTAAGGTAATATTATAAGAAATTATATTTATATTTAGAAAATCCTCATATTCCTAATTTACTAATAAATTATCAGGTAACATGATAAGAACCTATATCATCTATACATATAATAAAATCGTAGACTAGCCGTGTCTGTACATTCCATATTTTCAAGAAAAAATTGGTGTTTCGTGTTTCATTTATGATTCTAAACTCAAAACAATGATTTTTAGGATTTTTGTCTGTTTGTCTGTTTGTCTGTTTGTCTGTTTGTCTGTTTGTCGGTTTGTCTGTTTGTCTGTTTGTCGGGCGTTTGTACGCAGTTAACTTCGAAACGGCTTAACCGATTTAGATACGGTTTTCGATTATGTATTACGGCTAGCCCCCAGGAGGTTTTAGTGTGTATTTCATTCAAATCGGTTAACAAACTAAAAAGATATGAGGGTTCAAAGTGATCCATCAAAACATATCATCAATGCGCGTAGGTATATTAAATTTAATATTTTAAGTGTTATTTAAAGCACTTTTTATTGATAAATGTAGCCTTCTCTTAATCTCGAAAGTAGATTACTATCATGGCGGCTAATCACAACAAAGACTTACCAACATGCAAAAGATATTATTTGCGTCCATAAGCAAATATGTGTTAAATCCATTCATGGAAATATCATCTCTTTAATTCTGAGAGTATAAGACAGATTTCCAAAATGTCAATATTTTAATTTTAATGCAAAAAAATTAAAATAGAATTATTAGAATTATATACAACTGAACAGTGACACTTTTGTTATATTTAATGTAGGATATATGAACTTAAACCTTTTACGAAATATATTTTTACAAACATATGTTAAAAATTGTCATACCACCTCTACTTCGAAAATCCACAAAGTACAGAAACTTGTAGTCCACGCGGGCGAAGCCGAGGGCGGAAAGCTAGTTAATTAATAAAATATAAAATACTATGTTTCAATTGTACTAAAAGTGCTATACTTATATAGATTGTGTAGATATAATAATATAGTAATTGCGTCATTCGATTTTCTACGGCAATTAAATGAAAGAAATCAGATTTTTTAATAAATTTTAGTTTGTGTGTAACTATTAAAGGAATAAATTTTTGAGTGTCTTAATACATTTATCAAGTTTTATATTTAAATTAACATTAACAGTCATATCAAGTGACAATAAAAAACACCATAATAAAATTAAAAACAACATGTGTTATGACTAATTTATAATTTGTTTTATTTCAGGCTTTTATCTGTGGTTTCGATGTTGAAGATGCCCTTGCTCTACTCAGATTAGATGACTTATTCGTTGAAACATTTGAAATTAAAGATGTCAAAACATTAAACGGTGATCACTTGGGAAGAGCTATCGGAAGACTGGCGGGAAAAGCTGGCAGAACAAAATTCACCATAGAGAATGTAACAAAAACAAGAATAGTGTTGGCAGATTCGAAAATTCATATTTTAGGCAGTTATCAAAATATTGCACTGGCGAGACGGGCTATATGCAACCTCATTATGGGATCACCACCTTCCAAAGTATATGGGAATCTGAGGAATGTAGCAAAGAGAGTGGCGGAGAGATTTTAGTTGTTAATAAATATATTTATGTAAAGGTTGGCTTTTATTCAACTTCACTCAACTTCTGTCAACGAAAATTTACATTCCGAGTCGGAAAAAAACTCCCCCACTCACATCCACTCCTGTAAGGAAATTCCAAAGTAGAAAAATTAACAATTCCATCCATTACCCTAATCTATTTATTAAAATATCATATTTGACGTAACCTGAGTCGGGGTTGAGTGGAAGAAAAATTACGGTAACATTTTTAAAAGATAAATAAAGTTAATTTTTTTAATATTAAAAAAAAATTGACAATAACATATAAATTCAATAATTTATTTAATATTTTAAAATCATACAGTTACAATTTATATGCAGCAATGAATACACAAATATATATAATATAGGGGAATGTAAATACTTTTTTCAACTTTTTACAAGAGTATCTTATATTTGAAGTGTCTGGGCACTCGTGACAACACCAGCCTCGCGTCATAACTCAAGGAGGCGAAGGTCCAGGGCTCCGCTGTGCTCCATTCCACACAGTACACCGAGTCTTCATGTTGCTCATATGACTGTAGAACGCCATCTTCTAATCTGTTATAAAAAATAATAGTTAGCGAACATGTAGAAATTTTTTTATTGAATTTTATATATTTACTTCAGATGCTAATGGCACAGAGCTTAAGGCGCATTGTTTGTTAAGTTGGTTAATGATGCGTGTGTGTTCCCCGCATTCGGCATAACGACCGATGAAACTAGTCATGTGGACTTTATGGCATATGTCACAAAAATCCCCCGCACCTTGCATGCGGATCACAATGACTAGTGTAAATACCCCTTTATAGACATTGTTATTACATTATACCACTTACAATTAGTTGTAATTATACCAAATACAAAGAAACTAGGTAGTATTTATATAGACTATTTGTTTATTGCAAAAAAAACATTAAAGAGCTTTTTTTCCAGAATTTCTGTTATACACTACCAGTGATGCGACGAATCACAATCGATTAAACCGAATAGCGAATACTAATCGGTTTAAACTTTCCGAACCAGATATGTATTCGGCCGAATTTTTCGATTTACCATATTTAACGTTATATTTAAAGTTCAAATATAAACGCTTGGACCTTTTCCAATTAACTTCTCCAAATATTCTTCTGAATACAAATAGTGAAAAAATGCCTCATATGCTTTACTAAAGATTAAATTTACCTAATAAAGATAGTAATCACAAGTAACTCAAATCAATACATACACTTGGCTCAGCTTCTTATCATCATCCGTATCGCATATACTAGCTGCAGCTGTTAGGAGCGCCCTGCCATCAGAACTGCCCGTCACCAGCAGTTGTTCATGGTATGTGTTGTACCGAACTGTCCATACCCTGTATATTTATAATTATTGTTACAACAGTGGCATTTTTTAGTAAATGGAGTATATAAGTAAATTAATGTATATTGTTATTTTAGTCAGAGTTAAGTTTAGTAGACAAAAAATAGTATTGTAAACGACTAAGTAAAATAACAAAAAAAAACTTAGGCAAGTACTTGAATATAGGATTAATCGGATATTTGCATCTGTATCCGAATTTTTATTTTGCATCTGTATTCGAATTTTTAATTTAGAACTAAAATTTGGAATTAGAAAACCTTATTTTTGCGCCCATTTAGGTAACTTAATTATTAAAGTAAAAAATACATACTACTATATATCTCATTCGACCAGATTCAAGTAATTTTTTACTAGTCTTACCAGAGCAAAACAAAATTTCTGGTCCACTTTTAAGCTGCTAAGAAGAAGTAGGCACTGAAGGTTTCTTATTAGATAATATTTGACCTCTATGCAGATAATAAAAGAAATTTTCTATATTTCTTTGAATATTACCAGTGAGAATGATCAGTCCTAGAGAAAATCGGTTCTTTCCCATTCCTGTAGTCCCAAATATTTAGCGCCGCGTCATCACCCGCGCTAGCTAAATGAAATTGTCTGAAACAATATTTTTCCATTTTATCATTTATTTATTTCATTACATGGGCTTTGTTAAGGCATGGTAACTATAGTTCGCTTTATTAATCAATACACATTTAAATTTCCTTATAATATTCATATATAAAAAATTCAGGCATTTTAAGGCGAGAGATATACTTTTCGTTGCTAAAATAATATAATCTCTTAAATTATGAACTTGAACACTAAAATCAGTTTAAATACACCACTCTACCCAATAATTCAAATTGCTATTATATCTGTCTTTGGGGTTGCCTGGAAGAAATCGCTTAATAGCGATAAGGCCGCCTATTGTTTTTATTTTATTTCTGTGTTTTTATTTGTATTTATTTTTGTGTGCAATAAAGTTATTTTCATTCATTCATTCATTCAAAAGTTACGTTTAGTTTTTTATATGGTATAGGACATACCTATTAGGATTAAAATCCAGATCTCTGGCCAATTGTCTATGGGCGTTATCGATGCTCCACACCGGTTTGCAATCGGTTCTTGTATCAAAACACTTTATATGGGTATCTTGCAGTACTGCAAACTGAAATAAGATATTTTATTTGTAAATGGATTTTTTGTTCACTAAAATTTTATCAGTTTTTAGTTGAAACACACTTGCTATTGCAAGTGTTTTTTAATAACCACTTTCAATTTAAACTAATATTATAAGGTAGTAGTAGTAATAAATACTTATTTTTAAACAATCTTCAGTATTTATTTGTACACTTAATTAATAAATAAATAAAATATAAATTCTATTTATTTTATTAATCAATTAAGCATGCAAGTAGTGGAAATAGTGTACAATTACCAAAGTTTATTAATTTACTTAATGAATAAAAATACATCCTCAAGGATTTTAAATGCGGTTTATGTTTCAATGAATTCAATATGGAAAGTACATGTGTTAAAACAGACCAAAGAAGATACTAATAATTTAATAAATAAGTGTATATAGATATAAATGGTGCTAATAGAGTTTTTACAACAATATTTTAAAGTGCATTTCCATCAAGAAGTAACAAGTATTTAAAGTGAGCAAGTGTGATTATGTTATTAAATGCCTGCCATAACGGATAGATTCGAATTCTAAACAATATTTTTTAATATTCAGTAAGTAATATGTACCTAGTTTACAAACATTAAAAGAAAAACATTCAAAGTTCACCTGATGCTGTGCCTGTGGACTCCACTTTCCGCCAGTGAATTTTGGTCTGGCCCTTCCTTCAGGCACGAAGCTGGTCACCACAGCGCTGGTGGTGACGTCACGCACACTCACACTATTATCTAGGACTATACCGATACGGTTCGCGTCGGTTGGATGCCATTCAGCGCAGCGGATTTCTTCTTCAGGTTTCTGCAAAATAAATTATAACCTACTAATCCTCATAAATATTATAAATGTGAACGTGTCTGTCTCTTCTCCACGCCTAAACCACTCAACCGATTTAGATGAAATTTTGTACGGAGATTGTTTGAAATCCGAGAAAGGACATTAGATAGTTTTCTTCTCCAAAATCCCAGGGGATCGGAAGATATACGCGAGACAAATCGCAGGGCGCAAAGTTTGTATGTTTAGATGTTTTTGTGTACTTTTATTGATCTAAACGTAAATTTTTAAGAACTTTTGGCTATTTTAAATTTTAAATTTGCCCCTATATGATATAATTTTTAAGGGGCAATGCTAGGTAAAAAATTTGATTTTTATTGAAATCATCCTCATCCCTTATTTTATTTCTGTGGCTTTTCTTTTTCTGTTAATTGTAGAAACAAACAGATTTTTACGGACAAAAATAACACACAAATGCCCACATAATATTATTTGTGTACTTTAATAATGTTTATTTAAACAAAAATGACCATTTACAAAGGAATACAGATTTAATTAAATTAATTAAAAATGTTGTTTGTTTACCAATTGCTCAAATTCATTACAAAGAGTTAAAATTTTAATGTTACCTCAGGTGTGATAGTTGTAAGGAGTTCCATATCCTCCGCATTCCTTCCTTGTATAGCACTGAGGTCATCTACATCTTTTGGGATTACCTGAAAATTTTCATATTCACTTTTATTTTCCTCTATGGTGAGCAATGTAAAAACAATACATAATTTCAATTTCAATCCTATTTAAATTATTTTCCCAACTCTACCATTTTTAATGAACTACTTATCCAAAATCCCAAATCATGCATACCTACTTACTCCTGCATTTGTAATAAATGCAAATCTACAAATTTCTTCAATATACTTTCTATATGTTTTGTTGTGAAGACTACATTTTTATTGTTTTATTCGAAATTGTCAATAAAATGATTAAAAATATAGATATGTATGTTGGTGTGTTAATAGTTAGTTCGGATAATCAACACTCCACTGTAATATGGCACAATAATTGACTGAGAATTATCATTATACTCACATCTAATGTGGGTAGTTTAAAAATCGTCACACCCATGGTGCACTGCGATGTTTCTGCATCATATGCATTGTGAGTGGTCATGAGGATGGCTGCATCATGCGGGGAGCAGCGGAGATGCCATATCTCTCCGATGTCATGTTTGTATACCTGAACAAACATAGATTGTTAAATTGTTCTTGCAATATTAATGAGAGAAAAAATTGTCCAATATTGCTTAATGTCAAGTTTAGAGATAAATTGCGATTTAAAAAAATTGTTTTTAAAAATGGGTGGAGGTTGTGAAAGATCATTTTATCTGTTTGTCTCATTATATGCTGAAAATTTTACAAAAAATGAACCATTTTTAAAATTAATTTGTACAACTAAAGAAGTACTTTCATCAATTAGATTAATCTAAATCAATTAGATCATAGTGTTAAATCACACTATAAGTGTATTATTTATCAGAAAAACTTACCTTTGTATGTAGGGCACCTGTGTCTTCCTCCAATTCCACAACATGAACTTGATTCGACTGTGGCTTGAGACTCTGTGTACCGATGAGAAATCGGATGGCATCACTTTCATATTGAGGTGACAAGGCTCTCGTCTGAAAGAATTTTTCGAGTATTTACTTGAATTCATGTTAGACTATATTATGTATTTCTATTCATTGTATTTATGTTTTATATCAAAAAACTAGGTATGACTAATAGTTATAACTCGTTAATTAAGTTTCAAATTTCTGAAATAATTTAGTTTTTAGAACGTTCAGTGATGATGGAATTTAGCATAACTCTTCGAAATATACAATGATATACCTGGTGTTCTAAGCCATAAATAATTGAATTCCCTTCTTCCATTTTAAATTAGATGTAATATATTTATTTTATATTATACAAATTAATAAATCATGTAATATTTTCGCATCTCGAATTGTTTACGTTTTGCTTCATAAATGTCCAATTTTGACGTACTCCGCCATAGATGACATTGACAAATGAAATTTATGTGCAGAAGGCAGATAACATGGTTATTCCTTCCTTATCCTATTTTCCAGGTTACGTTGAATCCTTTGTTTACCATTCCATTTCAAGCTCTTGTGTTTAGACCCAACATTAATTTTTTACCCATTAGAAAATGTCCAGGTGCAAATGAAAGTTTCAATAAACTTATGGCTGGAAAATGGCTAGGATGGACCACAGTATTTACAGATGCATCTAAAATATCGGATGTTGATAATGTTGGTGCAGCTGTATGGATTCTTAAATTTTCCATTATGTTATGTCGGAAATGCCCTCCTCTTACATCATCATATACAGGGGAAGCCATAGCTTTATTGGAAGCTGTGTCATATATTCATTCACACCGGTTGAACAAGACCTTAATCTGTACAGACTCACAGAGTTGTTTATGTTTATACTCTTTGTCTTCTAACTTTCTTCGTTCCAAAATACGCCATCCTGTAATTCTTAAAATTAAAAGTTTATTGTTGGAGTGTCATGAACGGAATATTGAAGTCGCGTTGGCCTGGATCCCAAGCCATTGCGGTATTTTGGGCAATGAATCTGCAGACTGGTGCGCTAAAGTTGCCACTCGTATGGCTTCTGAAAGTCACTCATTTATTTACTCAGAAGATCTTTCCTTTCTTTCCAAACCTCGTTTATTTCAATCGTGGCAAGAGTCTTGGCAGTTGTCTAAAATGTCCAAGGGTAAATTTTATGCTTCTATTCAGCCGGAAATTCCCATTAAACCTCGGTTTTTTAAGTTTAAAAATATTTGTAAACGTGCCACGTCTATTATATGTCGCATTAGGCTTGGGCACTCATGCACCCCTGTTCATTTGGCAAAGATAAGGGTTAGGGATTCCTCATTATGCGAATGTGGTATAGATGAAGGCTCCCTAGAGCATATCTTCTTTAATTGTCCTAATTTCTCTTCCTTATATGACTCTCTGCCTTCCACTGTCCCTAAACCTACTAACATGTCTCTCCTCTTGTCTATGCTAAACCGCTCTATTATTAATCTTCTTTCTAACTTTATTACAATTAATAAACCTAAATTATAATATAACTTAATTCTACTTTAGTTTCGTCTGTCTTATTAACAATATTTATTTATGTAGAAATCCATAACAGCACTAATCTTTATTTGTTTAGTATTTATTGTGTATCAACTGTGTCCGTCTCTTTTTGTTTTAGGTATCTGCGTTTTCTCTGACACCTTCATTGTAACATTGTGAACGTGTATCCTCTTTCCAACGGGACACTGGCAGAATTGTGCAACAACAACATTGCCATTAATTAATAAAATTGAATTGAAAATTGAATAACATGGTTATTCAAAATTATATATAAATGTGTATTTTATATGAATTTAATGTTAATTTAAATATTCTTATATAATTTACAATTGCAACAATACACCTTACGTAAAAATTTTTATTTTAAATATTTTAGTAAAAAAAAAAATATTACCTTATAATGGAAGACTGGTATAGATCGTTTATTGCCATGTTATTTTCTTGTGTTATATTTTGTTTGTTTTTCATCGACTTCCAAAAAAGAGACTATTCATTTATGGTGATTGGAGAGACTATGTTTTAATAAGCGCTACTATGCCCTAGCGGATATCCCTTCCAACGATTAAAAGGCGTTTAAGATAGTGTAGTGTAAAAGGTTCGTTAATCGGATGTTCAAAATATCACAATAGATCACATCAAGCACATCACAATGATTGCCTTTTCTATACTCGAAGTGAATACCCACATATTAAGTAAACTACCAAAAGGTGTCCAAGACTTACATTCAGATTACACAAACAAAACTATGAGTCCTCACAGACAATACTTGAGTCACGGTTTTAATTTGATTTTAAAATAAGTCTTATTATTTTTTAATTAAAGACTTGTCATTTGGAACGCATTGAAAAATGTCTCACTTCGCATAGTATCACTACTTTACTTAGGTACATACTTAAGTATTGTTTGTGAATATGGGTGTTATTTGCTAGATTTTAATGAAAGGGTACTGGCCACTTTTTGTAAGCGTTATTTTTTTTTTAAGTTTAAATACGATTGATGAATGGAATGGTGTTTTAGATCTGGATTAGTATTTCAAACATCAATATGTATTAAACAGGTTAAGCACTTTATCTTGCGGGATAAATACTTCGATTAAAAAGCGAGGATAAACAAAACGGATATAAAGAGATAGAAGCTACCGGAATTGAAGCTTCGATAGTCATGGGAACATCCTCGGGTGCAGACGTTTATTATGAAATTCCTTATCAGAGTGACGCGTAGTTAGCGCCATATTAACATTAGAGAATAATCAGCAATGTATTTTGGCATTGTGTTATTAATCATTATGTATAGTTATGGAACTTTGTAACATTATCGAAAATATAACAGAACCAAATACAAGCTATTATAAAAATCATATACAAAACTGGTTAAAAAAACTAAAAAACCAATAATAAAATTCTTCAATATAACTTTTATCAATAACCGGTAAAAACTTAGCGCCAACTTTTTTTTTATTTTATCTCATTTAAGATTATAGAATATATTATAGCGTCATTTATTTTCCTTTTCTAATGTCTGAGGTCAAATAAATATGTCTACGTTTTCGTTTGCAGCAATGAAAAGGCAGTGGCCGTCGAGTCACCTGTTTCTGTATTTTCTACAGGATTCACTTCGGAGAGTGCTCAATAGCTGCTACATGAACCGATCCCCGCTTCGCCCTTCTATCATCGTACTAGTAGACGCACGGACCTAGTCGCACCAAACGTTTTAAACTTTTAAATCTTCGTTTATTATACGAACTTCAAAAGATTGGAATGCCTTGCCTGCGTCTATTTTTCCCCAATCGTACAACTAGGACCTCTTTAAAGCGAGAGTGAATGGGTTTCTTACAAGAGGGTATGTTACCATCTAGATAACAGTTCACTTACCATCAGGTGGGCTTGCTGTCAAATACCCACTTGTCATTTATAAAAAAAAAATTGGCGGCTTTATATTAGGGGGTTGCGAACGGCGCAATCGCCCGGATCCTCGCTCTTGCAAAAGTTTTACAATTCCTAATTATAGTGTATGATGTATCCTTTCCTACTGAGTAGAACTCTACCATTATGTAATAAATATAAATAATTTGACCTCATCTAAGCGTTTTATTACTTAGCAGCTTATGAACTTGGCACGTCTCATATTTACAATGGATAATGATGACCCAAGTTACAACTTATGTTACTAGATGCATAAAATAACATATTCAATTAAAATAATCTTAAGTTACGACCCAATTTGCGCAGTGGATACAGCAATACTCTATTGGAGGGAATGGGTTCGATCCCCACGCGTAGAAAATTATGATGTGATGAACATTGTAATTTTCTACTGTCTGGATGTTTATTAATTTAAAGTATGTATGTATTTAAAAAAAGAGTATTCATTCATCAGATTCCATAGTACAAGCTTTGCTTAGTTTGGGACTAGATGCCGTTGTGTTCAATATCCAGGATTATTTATATTTATTTATTTATTTTAAATATCTGCTCTCAAACTTAATTTAACTGTGTTAATGTCAGGCTTAAATAATTGTATAGCGATTCCAATAATTCATTTAGTCATGTGGAATTCCCAATACGGTGACATTTACCTGCATTAGAGACAAGCAAATAATATATGCATATTAACACCTGTAACAATTCGTATTAAATTTGAGAATTTTATTTTACTAAAATCTAGCTCATTCATAATTACACGCAACGATAGAAGGTAAAAAATACTTTATTATATTCAAATTGTGAATAAAACATTGACATGATTAAATAGAATAACATTCTTAAAAACTAATATTATGTATGAGCACATTAATAAAAGTGTCAAATTGTGTTATTAGTAGATACTTGTGCAATGAATAAATAAATAAATAAAATTCTTTCACGCAGGAACTATGATAAAACTTGGTAAAGGTAAGGGTTTAGAATAATACATATGGCACTTTTAACACCGAGTAGAGCGGCTAGTATTTTACAGGTCTTTAAGTCTGTTAAAAACCCAATAAAATTAAGTCACTCTTAGCAATATTAATTATTAATCAATAATTAATTATTGTGATGAAGAAGAAAAATTGCAAATGCAGTATTCAACCTCAGTATTGTCTACAATGACTGAATAAACATTACTAAAATTTATTTCTATATCTAAACATTAAATATTCTGAAAAATAAAAAAATTAAAATATTTAACAAATATATTTTGCACATACACCCTTCGAACGTCTAAAAGTAACTACAGGGATTTGCAACATTTTAAAATTAACAGAGACGTGTAAATCACTGACAGACTATAATTATCCGTCTCGTACATTTTGTACACTATTTTAGAGAATTCCCATATTCAAAGTGACGCGTTGCATATAAATATCTTTTATCTTGTCTCGCGGCATCTTTGTTGTGTTATTTTCGCGTTATCGCTTTAAATATAGGGATGTTTTCGGAATTTCAAGTTAAATTTTAAAATATTCACTAATCTGGCTTTATTCTTACGATGCATGCCTATCTCGGGTTCTTGATCGCGGTGCGGGCCGCTTTCAAAGGTACCGCGCTCACGTTTTTATTTACAGAGCACGGTACGGATCCGATACGATTCTTTTGTATTTGATTTATTACTCAACGTTAACTTATAACTTTACACATATTATATTTTTTTATAGAATTTCATTAAAATTTATTCCAAACACATTTATCTATGAGAAATGCTGCATTTAATATTTCAGGCAATAGTTGCAATAAATTCAAATCGTTTCAGTATCGCAGTGCGTAAACGGGGGCTTAACTTTACTGCGCTTTTTACGACTACAGTTCTTGTTCTGTTTGGAATGTATCCGTTTATATTTAGAATTCGCATTTTCAAATCTTTGTCGTTTTAAAGTTTCCAGTCTGTTGCTAGCTGCGGATTTTTACTTTTTTAAAAAGTTCGAATCTGCTTCCAGCCAGTGTAACCGCCAAAAATAATAAAAAAGTTTTTGAAAGCTAAAAGCGCGCTAAAATAGCGCGATTCGTTTGAGAAAATAATTGAGGGTAACCTTATTATTCTCATTTTATATGTGCATAGTAATAAAGTTATTTTTATTCACAATTAAAAAAGGTTTAAAGCAGTTTAAAACCATTTAATTATGAAGTACTTATAAAACTTAGAATCGAGAAATTCCTTAACATCTGAAAGGATTATTTTTTAAAATAATTAAGAGTAAAGCGATTCTTATTATTTCTATAAAATATATGAAATTAAATAAAGTTATAATTAATAAAAGGTGACAAAATAATTAAGCATGTTTCATTAGATTCAGATTTAAAACAATTGCCCGTTTGGAAGTAAACACGCTAATTAAAAGTAATTATTATTGAAGTCACAATTCATCGGAGGTCATTCATAGTGATCCCGCCCCATCCGTATTTTTGATTACAGATCCACAACGCATTACATGAGTTTCGAACTATTAAACTTATCATAATTATAGCGTACAGCTTTACAAACTTATTTGCGGTTGCTATAAACTATACAAGCGAAAATAGCTCTTATGCGACTCAACTTTAGCGTCAAAAGTATTCGAAATATATGCATTACACATTTGCGTATTTGATCAGTATAATTGTAAGTAAAGTAGGATCAGTAGTGAGAAAGCCGTGGTGGGAGGTGGTCGTGTTGCAGGATTAATTGTGTTGTGTGTAATTTAAGGATTGTGTGAAATGAAGTGGTTTCTTACAGTCGGCCTTTTCTTAGGCTGCGCGGAGCTCAGCTTAAGCAGCGGTAAGCTACCCCCCTGATACGAATACGAATAATTAATATTTACAAACAATTGTAAAATAATTTGTTATAATTACCTGTATTACATTCAATTGTGTGTGTTTAATTGACTGTTATTAGAATCGATTTGTTTCAATTTCTTTACGATGTATCGATACTGGATGACAATTTACACATTTTGTTGTTTAATTGATTTTAAAATAAATCAAACAGTGAGAAAGAAAAGTTAAGAAATTGTTAAAATAAGTAATTTGATAGATATTAATTTAAAAAAATAAAAGCGCTTATCTAATTAGCGCAAACTCAAATTATTTTTTACTAGTAGTCGCGCTCCGCGTGTTCACCCGTTTTACTTCGCTCCTGTGGTAATTCCAGGATTGAAAGAAGCCTATAATATGTTATTCTGAACCTTTACCTATATGTATACCAAGTTTCATCACAATCCGAACAGTAGTTTTTGCGTGAAAGAGCAACAAACACATACATACTTACATACATACATCTTCACAAACTTTCGCATTTATAATATTAGTAGGATTATTATTATTACAAGTGATGGTAATAAAAACATTTTTATATAATTTGGGTCTCAAATATTAATCCTATTATTATTTCTAAGAATAACAGTGAACATGAATAGCATTGAATAAATATTTATGTTAATAGGTGATATTTATGAGTTTCTATAAGATGAACACCGATTAGTCATTAGGATAAGTCTTATTAGTAATTATCTATGAAAAAACCCAGTGGAATTGTCTATAAAAATCAATCTCTCAATCAAAGGAAGGGCCTTTTTTGATTTGCAAATTTTGTTTTGTTTTAAAAATTTATATAGCCTTTCTCACTTCTACAATGAATGCAACAACTCCTCACATGTAAATCCAAAGAAATGGACCAACAAACTTTCATACATACGTTAAAAAAAAACCAATCCGTCCGTACGTGCGTCTGTCAGTCGGGTAAAAAAAAATATGTCTACTCTAATAGCTACGGAGCCAGAGATTTTGAGACTTCGAACTCGCTTCGCTCAGAAAATCATATGGAGAAAAACCTTCTAATCTTTTATGTAGTCCTACCATATAATAAATGAATAAAAAGCTTTATTTCCCACACATTTTACAGAATTGTTACAATTTCTTACTTATTCAGTATCTTATATCTAGATGTTGATAGTAAATTTTTATAATATTTATCTAGCCTAACTTGTTAGTATTATTAGTTTCATTATACATTTTATATAAATGTTTTAAATTTTACTTATATTATATAATTTAATGGCTATATTATAGCTATGTTTCAGCGTAGGGGCCGCCTGCTGCGGCAAAAGCCTGCTCCATGGATTTCCACTTTTCTCTGGACTAGCGTCTCTCTCCCAAAACGTGCCTGCGGTTTCTTTTATTTCATCGCACCATCTTTTATGTGGTCTTCCTCTTTTGCGTTTTCTGCCTTTGGGTGTCCATCCAGTTACTACTTGCGACCATCTATCTTTCAATCTGTTTAAGTGTCCTGCCCTATTTTTGTCTTTTTTCTTATTAGTTGGCTTTTAATTCGGTCTTTGAGTTTTAAATCCATAAAGAAACTAGTATACCACAAATGAACATTTAATATAGAGGGGTGTGTTGAGGGCAGGCTGTTTTAAAGTTTATGGTTATGGTTTTAGCTATTGGCTCTATTAAAAACTATCTACTTATCCCAATTATTATGCAAATAAGATGAAGAAATTGTCCGCTGTTCATTCTTGATACATTTAATGTAGTCGGACATGTTTTCAACTAAGCGAATCATCATTTGCATTCAGGAATACTAGGTGATTATGATAAATTATGATACCGGCGATGAATATAGGATCTCAGAGGCAGTTTATGATACAAAGATTTGACGGAATCTGCGACATTTTGATGCTGTAGATGTTCATGGACTGCGGTCAGTTAACATCAGGTGCTGTAACATAAAAATCAGTTTCTAAGCCATCGTCTTGGTCAAAATTTGGTATTCATTGTATCTCTTATTTCACATATTATTTTACATCCCTTTTTTAATTATGTGATATGCAGGAGATCTCCATATATCTCAACTTTAGTATCTATCACCCTAATTACTACCAAGTTATTTTCTACATAGTTCGTCCCTAAATAACAAATTTATATTACGTTATGGTGGGACTATCCCAACTAAATATGCATAATGTTAACGCAAAAACAAAGTCACGGTCCCCAGATTGCATGTTTGCGTGTTATAAAATTAATCGATTTAATATTTAATAAGAGGTTGTGAATTTTTTTATTGCAATTCTGCGGTCAAGCTCACCTTGATGTTAGTCTAAGGATGGTGAATTAGTCACACATATTTATGCACTTTGGTGTTTAGGAAATCTACTTTTCTTTTGAGGTTATTTTTTCTTGTCTAAGGCATGCAAAATAATAATATCTACGATACTATGGAAATCAGATGAAAGACATGCTTTTTCTTGTTTAATACATATCGAAATTAAATTGGAAGTAAAATATGTTTTTCTTAAATGCAATATATAATTTCTAAACAACGTGAAATTTTAATTATGAATAAATAGAATAATTATTAAAACAAAACAACCTGTACAGTCAGAGATATAATTCGACCTTATTTCTTATTTTCTAATTTACAATTATTCGCACTAAAACTTATATTTAGAATAACATTATGTTAATTCGATAAATGGCTGCAATTATGGTGCTTCTATTATAAACCAACAATAAGATTATTAAAATCTGTGGGAGTTATTATTTTCATTGTATTCATTGTCTGCTATGTACTTTCTTCAGAAATAATTTATTCCCGAGATGACAATTTAATGGAATAATTATGGGGTCATTTATTCCATTATTTTTTTCTATAATTTGTAGCTATTACTATTGTCAAGCCAATTATAATTGAATAACGAAGAACAGACAACTTTACATGAATCACCATACTTATTGTAGACTAGCTTCAACTAGTTAAATTCGTCAATAAAAGGTATTCTATAACCTATAATCCAGCCAATATCTGTCTGTATATACAAAATTTAACCAAAGTCCGTTTAGCAGGAACGGGGTGATTGCCACACAAACATCCAAACACTTAAACATGAAATATTTCACATTTCTAATACTAGTCATGCCCCGTGGTTTCCAGCCTATATTTCCCGTTCCCGTGGGATTTCCGGGATACAAAGTACCCTATGTCCTTTTTCGGTTCAAAGCGTGAAGAATAGACATACATCTATCGCATTTATAATATTAGCAAGCATTGTTAAGTGAATTACCATTCTTATTGGAGGTGTTCTAGCCAGGGTTTCTATAATGCCGAAATTATTCGTCTCGCTTCTCAACGTCTAATATTTGGGCTACACTGCTCTCGACTTCAAAATCTAAATACCAAAAATTTACCGCAACGGTGCAAAGTGTGCTCTGAGTTGTTTGAACTCTGTTGAAGCGGGTAGGACCCCAAGGGATTCAAATTCAAACTATCCCCTCTTAAACTGATACTTCTTGATTACCTTTACCCATTCATTAGAATTCTCCCCCTTTTCCTTGACACTAGAACGTCTAGAGGCTAGGCGTACTAGTGTCTAGGTCTAGACCTGGAGAGATTTTTAACTCCCCCCAACGTTAGAGGCCATTCCTCCTCTTGTGACTCGTATATTGGCACAAGACCATCAACATTGTCTGCGTATGTATATTGCAATAATACACATCGTTAAAGTGCTCTTAATTCTCGTAGTAATACTATCATTTTTATTACCACAGAAGTTATAGAATTTATATTTTACATTAATATTTAATGCTACACCATCTTGTTCCAAACTCAGCAATGTTTGAGGATCTTTTTGTATAGATTTCCTTAGTCCTACTTGATTTGCCGCATGTCCGATAAGTTGTGGGCAATAATCACTCAGTGAATCCCAAACTGGAGACATAAACGTGGCAGAATCAAGGGAAACTTAATTCTCACCATGAGGTGGGGGAGAGAGGCATTTGCTCAGATGTGGACCACTCACTGCACCAAAAAAAAATGATGAAATTATACAGGAAAATAGGAAAGACAAGAACATAATGACATTGATAGCTTAGCTCCGATTTAAGGTAGAAAAAGTCATATCCAAATTATTTAATCAGTTTCCCATTTGAAAAAACGTTTGTCTGGGTGATAGAGATTAGAGGTCACATCGTTACTATTATCGGTCGTTTAAAACAAGATATTATTAAGCAAAAATTTAATTAATTCAAGTTTATCTATGCCCAAGTCGACTCTAAAATTGATAGCGCTTATAAATAATTATGATTAGGATGATCCTAAGCGAAATTGTTTTTATGGAATATCAACTGCAAATAATAACTTTTTGCAAAACATAGAACCAACTTCTAATTTAAAAGTAGAAAATAACTTTTATCTTATTTTTGATGAAATCTATACAAAGTCGTTGCAATATGTTGTTAAATTTAAAATAGATAAAGGCACCGAAAAAAAATACGGTGGAATTGATATCCTCCTCCTTTTTTGTAAAGTTGATTAAAAGCCTATAAAGCTTTTACATTACAACAATAAGAAATACCAACATATGTATGTTGCTCAGCGAGAAAAGGTCATAAGTACGGCTTAAAAAGGATACAAAGGGGTAACAAACCAAAGACCTTAAGAAGTGCATCAAAACTTATAGCAAATTTCTTAAAAAGATTTCAGATAAATATCGGTAGGTACTGAATTTAGAATTCACATGAAAAACCGTATATGCCAGATATTTTTAACGCCTGTAATCATACAGGGATTAAAATAAAAAGATAAAATTAAAAAGAAAGTAGGCAAGTAATTCTAGATTTTCTGTAATGTATACACGTGTTTATCATTTAATCATCGGCTTCCAAAAGACGGTTCTTTCTTATCCAGTCCAAGTTTGAGAATGAAATGAAATAATTTTCCTCATTTCTAAGTCTGCTAAGTTTGCTTGGTACCCGCTTTTTTGTCCTAGTAGAGTAACCCGTTTGATTTTCCTTGTATTCTATAAAATGACTTCTATATAGGGAATAACACATTTTTACTATAAACTTGACTAGTTATAATCGTTTATTATTAAGCGAATCATAATGTAGTCATATTAGACTTTATTTATTTTTCTCGAGTTTCTCCAAGTTTAATATAAATTATATAAACATACCCAAGTGTGTTATCAAATGAAAGGTCTTCATTTATACATTACAACGCGAGGTCTATCTCCGAGAGAACCAGTAGTTATTAGGTTTATAAAATATGCTTACTATATTTCTATTTTAATCTGTCCTGTAATAAAAAAATCTTGACCCGACCCTAACTAAGAAGATGACTATAAAAAATCTTATGAACTTAAAACTTAGGCCAGACTGAGATATCTAAAGAGCTCTTGTTTCGTCTCCAAGGTTATAAAGATCACATTGCATTTCCTCTACTTTTCGAAAGGTCAGGCGAGGAAGGATAGCTGTGACATAAACTTTGATAAGTGACGCATGCCGCACACGCTCTAGTTCAGGGTGAACCAATGGCACGCAATATGGCACGTCACGTTTAAATTTAGGCTATAAAAAAAACAAAACATAAGCCAAGCAAACGCGATCCTACCCTACCTTACGACCTTACGATAGGAAAACGAAAATTCGTAGGTTAAGAAGGTAGCTTAGGACCAGGAGAAGGACATATGACAGATACTTAAAATCCTGAAAATCCCACGGGAAAGCGCTATATACGCAGCCAAACAGGTACAGGTAAATTATTTGCTGGCACAAAAAATTCACGTGATTCTTAAGGTTCGCCATCTCTGTACTAGTTGATATCAAGTTATGTATATTTTCAATATAATCGTTCAATATTAGTATCATAAAAAAATTAATTAATACTTGTAATTAAGTACTTTCACGTACTTCGAATAATTTTTTGACAAAAAGGTAATCCTGAGATTCATATAAAAGTATATTTAAAACCCAAAGGACCAATGCACAGCCCAAACCGCTGGAAGGATCGGGCTGAAATTTGGCATGCTAGTAGATGTTATGACGTAGGCATCCGTTAAGAAAGGATTTTCATCAAATCCCACGGGAACGGTGAAAATAGATATACACGGGTGAAACATCGGCAAAGCTAGTAAAGGTATGAAACTGGTTGAAAAGAGTCAACGTTGGATACCAAGTCTTAGTTATTTAGAAAATGACAATTTCGAAAATGTTCGTAAAGGTATTTAGATCATTTTTACAGGCTGGTAGTAGAAGAATCACGTATATAGAACGTCAATATCTTTTCAAAACATAATAAAACCACATACTTATTAGATAACGGTTTAAAAACATTCGGGTGACATCAAAAATAATAAGTCTCAGTTGTGTGAAATTTTGCGAATCTCTGTCAATTGCGCTTTTTATTGATTTTAATTTACCTTATGGTCATAAAAGATATTTAAAGAATTGAAACTCTTTTTTACACTATTTGCACAATTATTAATAGACTTTATTTAATTTACAACCAGTTTCGAACAATCATCGTCAGGTAGTAATTGATTGATGATTGTTCGAAACTGGTGGTTCAATTTGTGTTCAAAGTTTCAATTCTATAAAATGCATTTCCATCAAGATGTGATAATACAGTCTATCAAGAATACCTTATGGTCACATATCTATACATATAATAAAATCGTAGACTAGCCGTGTCTGTACATTTAATATTTTTAAGAAAAAATTAATGTTTCGTGTTTCTTTTATGATTTTAAACTCAAAACAATGATTTTTAGAATTTTTGTCTGTTTGTCTGTTTGTCGGGCGTTTGTACGCAGTCAACTCCGAAACGGCTTAACCGATTTAAATGCGGTTTTCGATTATGTATAACGGCAAGTCCCCCGGAGGTTTTAGTGTTGTTTCATTCAAATCGGGTAATAAATAAAAAAGATATGATGGTTCAAAGTGATGCATCAAAACATCATCAATGCGACAAAAATCACTGGAGTTGAACCTTTTTAGGTGTTGTTTGCACAGTACTTTTTAATGATAAATGTAGTCTTCTAATCTATTTTGGAGATTAAGATCCAAAGTGGATTACGATTATGGCGGCCAATCACAACAAAGACTAACCAACATGCAGAAGTTATTATTTGCAAATATGCGTCAAATGCGGGCAACCATACAAGTCTTTCATTCTAGGGGTATGCGAAAGATATCAGTCAGATACGTAAATATTTCATAAAAAAATTATAACAGAATTATACAATCATGAACAGTGACTCACAGTTTGTTATATTTAATTTAGGATATACTTGGGACTTAAAAAATAACATTTATTAAATCGTAATTATTGGATAGTTCGTTTTTAAATAAAATATAAGTTAATTAAAGGGATTGACGAGATATATTTACAAACGTACGTTTCTCTATCGTAAAAATTGTCATATCACTTCTACTTCGTAAATCCACAAAGTACAGGCTTTTGTAGTCCACGCGGGCGAAGCCGCGGGCAGAAGGCTAGTAAATAATAAATATAATTTTCCTCAAAGAAACAAAACCGTTGCACTGCGTTTAAATTATGTTAAAAGCTCACGACGCAAACTAGTTATTAATGTAACTCGTTTTATCGCAGAATATGATAATGTTTATCGCGTTATATTTAACAGTTATTAAGGAAAACCGTAAGAGAAATGCCAGTAAACTGGAACATAATGTTAGCATACGCAAGCGGATCCTATCGTACCGTTAGATGCCCAAGCTTGGCATGCGGTAGGACACGGTAATATACAGCATAATATACATATGTAAATACCTATAGGTCTTGTTGGTTACAGTTTATATGTAAGCGTATGTTAGTCTTATCAAAGTGTATTATGAATTGTCTTTAATATTACAAACATTAAACATTTTACATATCTGCATGGAATTAAGAAATATTATCCCTGAAATTTTGTATTTTTTTTATAATTTCCGTAATTCCACCACATATAATACAACGATTTGTGAACGATTGTATGTTTATGTAATTTTATGGAATTTGAGGAAATAGAGATATGTATTATAACTGTAATAAAAAGCATTCCCTGGTATAAGAAACGACAAAGCTGTTTCAAAGCCTGTAGCGCATTTTAAATACAAGCTTTTAATAATTCTTAACGGTATTCCTTATCTATAATGTCCCAAACTACAGACAGAGATTGTTTACAGTTAGGATTTGCAATAGATCTTTATATGTAAGAGAGTCTTTTATAAAATCGATAAATACCGCGGCATACATTATCATTATCAATATTAAATCATAAATTGCACATGCCACAGACTTAAAAATCCCCACAAAGGAATCTTTACAAGTATGTTGGAGCCAAAACGCATGTCAATGTATCGCTTATCATTAGGTAGACTAAACATGCTGAAAATAATCTTTCCTTTCATTCATTGGAATCTTGTGTACAGTATAATTCCATTCATCTCTGTAATAAAACTTTTATTCATTGATCCAAGGATACCGTTTGAAGATATATTTAAAGAAGCGGAACTTATCGAAAAAATTCAAATAAAATGTTTAGCACACGCCGTTTATCTTTGTTTATGTAATTTGTGAAATTACCGACATTCCACGAGATGTTTATATAATTAAAATATAATTCTGTAAACATACTACGTTAATGGAGCTTGGTTCGATAGAATACATTGAACTAGAATATTCATGATAATTGCTATTGGATATGCTCGAGTGATTTTTAATGCGCTCTTATTAGTTGTAAAGTTAAATGTATAGAATATATGCAGAACTGTTTTACTTATAATAAGCAACAATTCCTTTGAGTTTTTTTTCCTCCTACTAACCCTCGCTCGCAAAGTATTTTGTTCCCTTTCTATACCATTGCTTTCTTTTTTAATTTAGTTTTATTTTTTTTTAATTGTTTTATCGAATCAATGTAAAAGGACTACATACAATAATTCATATGAGCTAATGTTTCCCGATTTAGGTTGACTAGCAATCTGTATTAAGGAAATATTTTGCCTCCCAAATTTATTTCTAACAGATGAAAGCCTCTTGTCAAGGTCTTTTAGGATATTTCTGCTGTCATGGGTATTAATGGCGATGATGACCAATTAATATGACAGGATACGCATGCTTCTTTACACAGAGCAAAAAAGTCTTTATTTTCTATGTCTCTGGTACCGCCTCTCAACGAACTCAGCATAATACGGTTTTACACCAATTGCGTATAAGAGCCGGGCAAGCGGAGCATGAGGTTCTGAAGTTAAGTGACTGACCACAGCCCATGAACATCTGCAACAGTATAGTGTCGCAGATGCCTTGCCGGCTTGAAGGAAGGGATAAGGCCTCTCCCATCAATGATGGGAAATTGGGAGAGGAATAGAACAGCTTGGGAGAGAAATTTGATCGGAATACAGGCCCTGAAGTGAGCTTGACCCAAATCGCGTCGAATCCTCGACTCCTCTTAAAAATAACACTGATAAATTAAAATTTGACCACTGGCCAGTAATTCTAATTATTAGTACGCTAATCAATAATGAAGTCATATATTTACATAGTCGCTTGTGCACCGTGCGTCACATACGTCCGGTGTACAAGGGTTGGATTCTGAGAAAAGCTTATTAACAATGCTTTACCGTTTGTGGTTAGGGTTGTCATATGGCTGGGAAAACCGGGGATGTACTGGAAGATTTATCTACACTAATTTTATAAAGAGGAAAACTTTGTATGTTTGGTTGTACCTTTCTTTTCTTTCTTCTTTCTTATATACATATATGTGGGAGCGAAGCCGCGCGGATCAGCTTGTTTTATAATATAATCCTTTGACGCACCAAATATTAAGTAAACAAATAAGGAATAAGAACTTTTCGCTTAAAAATAGAACTGACTTCCTCACTCTAAAAAGTAGAAAATAACTTTTTTTTTGTTGAAATCTATACAAAGTCGGTGCAAAATCTTGTTAAATTGAATATAGGTTAAGGTACCGACTTTGAATATACGTCTGTCTGCCCAGTTCCTATAAAAGTAAAACGTGTCGTTTTACCTACCGAAACAGGCGTAACCACGGAATAGAAAAAACAAGTGGAAGTGCCCTAGTGCTTCTTTAGTATGAGAACCAATGTCGCCAAACTCACACATTGACAAATTAAATCGTACAATGCATACAAAAGAAGTAATGTCAAAAAGTGACAAAAAACATTTCGGTTGAAAATCGTATTTATTGTTATTTAAATTGAAGTCTTTTTGTATGACAGTAAGGTAGTAATTAGTTTATCTGTTGAATCAATTTTCCACCTAGAAATAAGGTAAAACTACTCATCGC